>OY992540.1:4760172-4862243 GCA_963921195.1 Pegoplata infirma | reverse complement strand
TCTGTCTGGATAATCTAGGTCGAGTCAGCAGAAAAATCTGTCAAAACAGACATTTTTATGGCTCTCAATAAATACGGGAGGGGGGGTGGTAATAGGGATTAAATAGGGGGTGTAGTCAAAGCGGCGATGACTAAAAAAAAAATTGAAAGTTGTGCCCCCCCGTTTTCAAATTCCTGGATACGTCGCTGGGTGCACAATACAATATTTCGACGAATCTTCGCCTAATTGTAAGTCGTTTTTGAAAAAATCTCATTTAAACGTCAAAAATTGACAATAATGCTTAGCTATCTCAAAAACGATGAGAGATATTATAAATTTCTATATACAAAAATGAAACATAGCTCGGAAAATACTCAATAATTTCAATTATTTCCCAAAAATTTAATTTCGAAGTTCACGTTTTTTTTTAGAACAATAACGAATTGAAAAACCCAATGCTAAAAAATAAAGAATTGTACAAATTTTAATTGCAATTAATTTGAATGTGATTCTTTTTACAACGTTTAATTTTTGTCTTTAAAGCATTGCTACATCGATTCATGAATTAAATAAGTGTCTGTAAAGGAATAATTAGGTATTGAATTTAAAAAAAAAAACTTGCTTTGGTCAAATACTAAAGCAAGTCCTATTAATTTTCCCAAATCTTAAAATTTAGATATCTAATGTTACAAAATTTATTCATCTCTTTTACAAATCCGAATTGTCTCTAATCCATTTATTCACATTTGCCACACTTGTAAAACCATTAGGGATGTCGGAATTACAACCATTTACACCATAGATGGCAACACCAACTAAACGATTATTATGTGCAGCTGGTCCACCAGAGTCACCACCGCAAATACTATTGCCGGCAGTGTGACCAAAGCATATGGCGGTCGATGGAAGAGGATTTAGACGACGTTTACATTCATCAAGACTTAAAGCTGTTAACGTGTTGTATTTCAGTTTAAGTGATATTGGGCCGCCATCATATATACCACCCCAACCGGAAACGACAGTTGGTGCCCCTGCCGGTGGATTTTGTGTGGCCAATGCAATGGGTCTAATGCTGTCGCTAAATGTCAAAGGTTTTGATAATTTTAAAAGTGCAATATCGTAATTGAAACTGTCATGACGGGGGTGTGGTTTAACTTCAGATACTCCAACCAGGACACCACCTTCTCTCAATTCTGTAGTACCGGCACGAATTGTAATAGTAGATGGGGCAAAACTGAAAAAGTAAGATTGTTGTATTAGTATTCATTACACTATAGCAAATAGAAATTTAGTTTTACTGTTCAACACAATGGGCAGCCGTTAATATATAATTTCTTGATATTATAGATCCTCCACATAGTACACCATTTCCTTGTACCGATATTTGATAGGGAAGTTGGTTTTGACTAGCAAAATTTCCGCCAACAATTCGTACCTGTGGATAAACCTTTTGCGGAACAACATCGCCCTCTGAGGTTTCTGAAGCAACTTGTAGGATCCATACAAGGCTTAATAAAGTTTTCAAGGATGTTTTAAGTTTCATTTTTCCGTTACCAGTAGATGATATCAGATTAATTACTAACAGTTATGAGGATTTTACTTTCTTTTATATTAATGAAAATATGAATAAATGTAATAAATTTCAGTTCCATGTGACTCTGTTATCGGTAATATTTACATTTTTATACCCTTCAAGCACAGTATGGGAATGTAATCACTTTGTCATTCGTGTGTAACGCATCCAAATAGCTGTCCAGGATCATATAAGCCATTTATTTATGTTATGGATCCATAATCGATTCTGATTTATTCTAAGAATATTCCTACATCCGTCTGTCTTTAGAAACCAAGATGTAGTCCAAACCAAGAGCTAGACCCTTAGATTTTGCCATGAATGTATCTTATGGTCATTGGCTGGTCAATTTCGAAAATGGACAAAATCGGACAAGGAGCAAAACATATTCCCCTTAAACCAATGGTTCCCAACCTTTTTTGCGACATGCCCCACTTTTAAGCTAAAAAACAACAATGTCCCCCTACACTTAAGAAGAATTTGTAATTTTTCCAAATTTGTTTTAAAATTCAAAATTTGCTTGTGGTTAAGCAAACTTTTTCTTAAAATTATCGTTAAACAAAGTTTTTAAAAAAAAGTGTTCAACACTCAACTAAATAATTTAACTAAAATAATATTTTTTTTAGTTTATTTAACATATCTTAAAAATTTGCTCGTTGCCCCCCTGAAGCATTCAAATTGCCCCCCAGTGGGGCGAGAATCAAGGGTTGGGAACCATTGCCTTAAACTAAGAACTTAAATAACTTCTAAAAAACAATATTTTTGGCCGTTTCTTGTATCAGCACAAGTTTATATACCTGCATTTGGAAAATTTTGTAAAAATGGTAACAAAATCAAGTAATGGCATTTTAAAAATCGTTAGCACAAAAGTCCTAGCTGATTCTGTTTTCGCGTTATTTCTAAATAATTACACTGTTCTACACCAAGAATCTCACGTTCTGATTTTGAGATATTCAAGTGAAAAAAGCAATAATTTATCACTTTTGGGTATCCACTGTTACATATTCTTACGTTACTTCCAAAAAAAAAACTGCAAACAAATTTATTTTAGCAATTCCCGTTTTCGAGGTATTCGCCTTTGAAAATTTTATTCTATACTCAGAATTCCTAGTAAAAATTACGAGCTTCTTGTGATTTTATAAGCTTTTTACCAATAAAATTGTAAATTTACAACTTTTTGGTGCACTAAAATTTACAAGAATTTCGCATGAATTTACTATATTTTGTAAGTAAAACTACTGATTATTCTTTAAATTTTTAATGATTTGTGTAAGTTATTTTTTTTTTAAATTGTTGGTATTTTTTAATGATATATCATTAGTTTTTACCTACACAAGTAGGTTATTTTTTTGTAGAAAAAAATTCAAAAAATTATTTATAGAAATATAAAAACATGTTTGTATCAAGTGACTTTGGCACGATGGGTAGAGTGTCTGGCCAGAATGTAGTTGATTGCGGGATCGATTCCCCAAAATTTTATTAAAAATTTTTAAAAAAATATTTCAATTGAAAACTGTAAAAAATAACCTACGAAATCATTAATTTTTAATGTTTTCGTATGTTATTTTTTTGGAATTTGTTGGTAAAAATAACAGAACTATCATTAATTTTTAATGTTTTGGTAGCTTATTTTTTTCGAATTTGTTGGTAAAAATGAATGAAAAAAACGTAATTTTTTAATGTTTAATGTTATTTATTTTAGAAAATTTTGTCAACAGTAAAAAAAAAATGTTGATGTTTGTTAAAACTAATGAATAATTACTAAGATGGTTTCAATTGTTTATTCACTGGTTTTAAATGTGTTTTTCTTTTGTTTTTGCCTACAAAATATTTTGAGTGTAGAGAAAAAGTCCCAAATTCTCAGTGACAGATTCTAAAACCTTTTTCTAATAGAAAAAGAAAAGATTCTGAGAAATTTTTCCTTTATAAAAAGTCTCAGATTGAGAGACCTTTTTCCTTCAGAAGAAATATCAGATTCTGAAACCTTTTTCATAGAAAATACTCAGATTCTAAGACCCTTTTCCTACAGAAAAAGTCTGAGAAACTTTCCTAAAGAAAACGTTCCAGATTCCTTTTTCTTTCTAAAAAATACTCAGATTGTGAGACCTTTTTCCTTAAAAAAAGTCTTAAATTCAGAGATTCTGAGACAGTTTCCCTATAGAAAAAGTCTCAGATTCTTTTTTTCCTATTGAAATAAGTCTCAAATTTTGAGACCTTTTTCGAATTGAAAAATTCTCAAAAATTCTGAGACCTTTTTCGAATTGAAAAATTCTCAAAAATTCTGAGACCTTTTTCCTTAAGAAGAAGTCTTAGGTTCTGAGACTTTTGGAATTTGGGAATTCTTCAAGATTTTTTTCTTTCGGAAAATTTTTTTAGAAAATTTCCTTCTTTCTTTATTTCTTCCTTTTTTTCTTTCTTTCTTTCTTTCTTTCTTTCTTTACTTCTTTCTTTTTTCTTTTTCCCCGTTTTTCCCCCTTTTTTTTCTTTTTGAAATTTGGTCTGGGGGGGGGGGGGGAAATATTGCAATACGAAAAAATTGTAAAAAAATTAGTAACGCAAACTACTAACGAAATGTACTCATAAACAGTAAAAATTATTTTGAGTGTGGTGTAAGTTTAATTTTATATATAATTTTATACAGTTAAAGGCGACGTATCATATATGTTTATATAAAATGAAGTTGAGATACTTTTGTCTAATATAATTTTAACTTTTATATATTCTATATATAATAGTTTTTACTCGGGAATATATCGCGACCTTGGGACAACAAGGTTCTAACTGACATTTTTTTCAAAAATGAGTTATATATCGCATCGCACTAAAGCGACTACGCTCTTTCGATTGGCGTTCTCAGTTTTTGTCTTTCTCTTACAGCTTCTGAGATACTCAATTCAACAAGGTTCTATCTACGTGTTTTTGGTTTGAGATTCAGTTAACAAAGTTCTAACTGGCTGATAGAACCTTGTTTACCAAAAAAGCCCATATTGTTTTGCAGATAGAACCATGTGGACACTTTAATTGGTAACAGAACCATGTTGCACAGATTAAAAATTGCATATTGCACAAATACACTTAACAAAAAAACTTGTTTAATGATAAGAAAAGCTTGTATTTTTTTTTTCTACCTCCTATTTTACGAGAATTCCTATTTAAAATTACAAAAAAAAAATTGTAATTTTTAAGCTTTTTACCAATAAAATTGTAAATTTACAGCTTTTTTGACGCGGTTAAACTTAAAAGGAATTCTCGTGACTTAACTAGATTTTTTGCTACATCCTTTTTTACGAGACTTCTTTGTAAAAATTACAAAATTAATGTTTTTATTATAAAATTACTAGAACTCCTTGTTAACAATAATTTTTTCTTGTAAATTTAAAATTTTTTCGTAAATTTTGGCTGCGGATAACTAACGTTTTACCAATAAAAATGTAAATTTATAAAAAACAAGTGAGAGTGTTAAATTCGGCTGTGCCGAATCTATTATACCCTCCAACATGTAAAAAAATAAAAAATAAAAATATTGACAGGGGCGTTGTTTTAAGGGGGGCAAGGTAGGGGGAGGGGTCGGTGAGCTAGGGTGACTCCTTGGCCCTCACGGTATATGTTTACAAGTTCGTTTTTGTCTGCTTTGTGCACTTAAGTACTATAGTTTTATAATTATTTAAATTATTTTTTTATCCACGCCCTTAAAAGAGGGGCGGGGCAAAAAAAGGCGAAATTTTTTAGTCCCCTGGGTCCAAGCGCAGGACTTTAAACTTCTACGAACATAAAAATGTCTCATTTGGTTCACAAAAAAAAGTCAAAAAAATTAGCATTTTTAAGAGGTTGGTTTAGTTCTTCAAGGGGGAACTTTTTTCCCCCTAGTCCGATTTGGCCCATTTCCGAACTTAACCTGCCTAGGACCATAAGACATATTTATGCCAAACTTGAGGGGTCTAGCTCTTTTATTTTGGACTGCATCGTGTTAACTACAGACGGACGGACGGACGGACGGACAGACGGACGGACGGACGGACGGACGGACATCGCTAGAATGTCTTAGAATCGATCACTGATGAATAATATATATACTTTACGGGGTCCCCGACCGATATTTCGATGCGTTACACACGGAATGACAAAGTGAGTATACCCCCATACTGTAGTTGGAGGGTATAAAAAAATGTAAATTTCGATCACACAAAACACAAATTAAAACAGGATAACGAGACTTTTTCTATTAATTTGACATGTTTCTTTTTTTTAAATCTTGTAAAGTACCAAAAAATTCTCGTAAAATGATTGTTTGCTACGAGTACCTCCTATTTTAAGAGAGTTTCTAGTAAAAATTACAATTTTATTGGTAATAAGCTTGTAAAATTACAAACAATTTGCAAGGTTTTCACCAATAAAATTGTAAATTTACATTTTTTACGCCATAAAAATTACAAGGACTTCTCGTAACTTAACTAAGTTTTTTCCACCTCCTATTTTACGAGAATTGGTAGTAAAAATTACTAGCTTTTTTGTAATTTTACAAATTTTTTACCAATAAAATTGAAAACTTACAACTTTTTTGATGCGATAATGCTTACAAGGAGTTCTCGTGCCTTAACTATTTTTTTTTTTTGTAAAATTACCTTGGAAATTTGTACATTTACGAAAAAAATTGTAAAATTACAAAAAAAAAATGTAAATATCAATAGATTTTTTTTTGTTAAAAAAACAAGGAAAACTGTAAGATATTTGTAAAATGGGATTACGGGACTTTTTCTTGTAATTTGACAAGGTTTTTTTTTGAGTTTAGAACTAACTGTAAAGAGAAATATGTGTTTGAAGTCACATGAGCGCAGTATTGTCTTGAAACTTTTTGAAAATAAAGAGTTTCCTCCCTAGTGGCTTACCTTGGAGCTTTTGCGACTCCCAAAAAACAGTTTTAACACACTCGAGAAGAAAAATAATGTAACTGGCGTAAAATTCGCAAACGAATTCCTGAAGCAAGGGTTTTAAAGTAAAAACACATGAAATAAAAGCAGCACTGGCGGAAGAAGTGTGAACGATATAGCATCAGCCTTCCAAAAAAAACTGTCTAAAAAGTATTCGAAGACAAGAATATCACAAAACTGTTAACATGGACCGATTCTGGTGGTACTAAAAAGCTAAAATTCCATTATGGCCCTAGCAATGGAGTATTTTATTAAAACTCACCCCGATGATGAAAGCATTACAATGAAATACTCATTCATAACCCCGCCCTAATAACGTGTGACATTATTTTTCCTGCTCTACAAAATAAAAAAATATTATGAAGATCCCAGGTGGACACTAGGGAGGCTTACCTTGTAAGTCGGTTTATTTTTGATTAACAAATATTGTATTATTATATTAAAATCCAAATAACACAAGGTTCTATCTGCAAAAAACTATTTCTTACAGAAACACAAGGTTCTAATTGGCAGTTAGAACCATGTTGCCCAAATTCATGTGCCTTATCGTTGAGCAACAGAGTTCTATCTGCTTTTTGAGACTCAAATTGTGCAAAAACTAATATAGTAGCGCGAATATTTTTTAATACATAATAAAATTTAAGGACTAATTTCAAATTATTCAAAAACCGTTTTTTAATTTAGTCAAAACTGACTTAGTAAAGCGAATAACAATATTCAACCTTAGTTTTCTCAATAGTAGTGTTGGTGCAAATAGAACCTTGTTGTTCCAAGGTCGCGATATGTATTTTGAATATTTTTTTTTTACATTTTGGAGGGTATACAAAATTTGTCACAGCCGAATTTAACACTCTCCCTTGCTTTTATCAAAACTATTTTTTCGACTAGTTAAACTTAAAACTAACAAACAATTTAATTTTAATTAAACATTAGGTAAGATTGCAGTAATTAATTATTTATTTTGCACTTGTATAAATAAATTAATATATCTTTAGTGCTGCCTATAAAATTCAAATTGTGTGACGCGGCTTTATGTACGAGATTAAGTAAGCCATCTCGTTAAATTTAGGGCACATTCAAAAGTATGCTGGGAGTAGCTGCTATATTTCTGATTGCACAACCTACAGTGTCCACAGCTAAATCTCTGTGGTATATCAAGGTAACGCAACAAAAAAAAAACAAGCGTTGTGCCAGAACTTCAAATGCAAAAAATCGGAATTTTCACAGTATCCACAGAAAATAAAATCGTCAAATTTAAATCAACAAACATCAATTTGACGATTTTATTTTCTGTGTATACTGTGAAAGTTCAGATTTTTTTGTATTTGAAGTTCTGGCACAACGGTTTTTTTTATTAGTCCATAATACAAAACTTTGATTTTGTTTTCAACAAACTCAGTCAAGTAATTTTATTTCAAAATTCTTTTATCGTGTCAATAAATAGTGTTTGTGTTTGTTAAATTTCTTTGTTAAAAAAAAAATCATTTGTCAGATCAACAAATTGTGTTTGTTGAATTTCTTTGTTGAAAAAAACAACATTATTTTTTCAACAATCAAAATTTACAAACGTTTTTAATATTACAAATTTCCATTTAGGAGCACTTTCAGTGAAAAAATTAATTGTATTCACAAATATGGAGTCTATATAACAATTCGTTTTTTTTCTGTGAATCTACATACACACACAAAAAAAATATGGAGGAAACAAATTTGAGTAATCACTTGTTTAAATTTAAAAACAAAAATTGAATAATTTTTTATTTGACGCAATTAAAAATTTACTTAAAAATTTTAAAAACAATTTAAGTAAATAATTTAATACAAATTTAATAGTTTTTCTATTTTTTTTTTAAACTCTCATAGTTTTTTGAATTCTCGTTTAGTTTACAGTTTTTTGTGTATGTATATGAAAGTTTGTAATCGTCTTTATAAAATTTTCCTTTGTTTTTGAGACATAAATATGTTTGGTAAAGTTTTTTGTTTTTTTTTTTTTTTGTAAAAAAATTTAAAACTTTTTTAAACTTTTTAAAAAAATAAATAGATACATTTTGAAAAATTTTTTATTGTGTCAATTAAAAATTTACTAATTTTTTTTTTTTTAAACATTTAATACATTTTTATTAAAAATTTACTCAATACTATTAAATCGTTTACTTTTGAGTAATTTTTTAATATTGAGTAATTTTTTACTCAATAATATTAAAAATTTACTCAAATATTTTTTTAATTTTTGTCTGTGCAGGTACCCCTGCCGTGTACAAATAAAAACGTTATTGCGAAATTACGAGAAAATCACAAGTATTAAAAGTTAATAACAATTGTCCATATGAGACATTCCATGTCAAATCGGACACTTTGAATAATTTTTTTTTTTTAGATTTTCCCACTTTGTTTACAGTTTTTAGTACCCTTCGAAAACTCCTTCGTGGTAAATTTTCAGATTTTTTTGATGATCCGTTCAAAAAATATCGAATTTTTAAAAATTGGTAGTTTGTTCCTTTACTCAAACTTCTTTTACTCATAACTTCTTCAATAACACTGCGGAACACTAAAAAATAAACAAGAGTTACGACCATCATTTCTATATATTTCGGACATGCTGATTCGAATGGCGTACTCCGTTTTTCGATGTATGGTACAGTTTTCTTGCAAAATGTCGTTAAAGATTTGCTGATTTCGAGTCAGTTTTTTAACAAAAAAATTTGCAAAGTAAATGGTTTATAAATTTTATGACATGGAAAACAATGATATGACTTGTAGCAACATTTCTTATGCAAATTTGGTTTAAAGCTTTTCAATTTAAGCCCTTAAATTCGCGAATTTCTTCATTTTTTAAGGTTTTCGCGAAATTAACAGCCAAATTGGTCTTTGATAAAAAACTAGCTTTTTATGAATCAAAAATGCATCCCTAACAATACGAATAGTGGACAAAAAAGAGCTATGTTACATGGACCATCATGATGAAAATCGCGAAAAACCGTTTTTTTGTATATGCCAGCATCACTTTACTAGATGATTTAAGGTTCCATCTTTTAGTATATAATGTGGGAACCTTGAACAACTAATTGACCAAAAATTCGGCCAAAAAAGTTTTCATTTGCAAAAGTTGTCTTAACAAAAACTATTATTTCAGTGTTTGCGATACAATAATTATAGTTTTTGTTAAGATAACTTTTGCAAATGAAAACTTTTTTGGACAAATTTTGGGTCAGTTTATTGTTTAAGGTTCCCACATTATATACTAAAAGATGAAGCCTCAAATCATCTCCTGAAGTGATGCTGCCATATACAAAAAAACGGTTTTTCGCGATTTTCATCATGATGGTCCATATAACATATATGTTTTTTGTCCACTATTCGTAGTGTCATGGACGCCTTTATGATCCAAAAATGCAAGTTTTTTATCAGAGACCAATTTAGCGGTTAATTTCGCGAAAACTTAAAAAAATGAAGAAATCCGCGAATTTAAGGGCTTAAGATGAAAAGCTTTAAACCAAATTTATATTAGAAATATTGCTACAAGTTATATCTTTGTTTTCCATGCCATACAATTTAAAAATCATTAGCTTTGGAATTTTTTTTGTTCAAAAAGCAGCTGAAAATCAGCCAATCTTTAATGACATTTTACAAGAAAACTATACCATACATCGAAAAACGGAGTACGCCATTCGATTCAGCATGTCCGAAATATATTGAAATGATGGTTGTACCTCTTGTTATCTAAAATAGTGGTTAGTTTTGTCACGCAGTGTAATGGTTCAAATTGCAATTTTTTTTTTAATTTTGGATTTTTTCGCACTTTAAAAAAAAATCCAAAAAATATAAAAGCGCTCTAGTATGCTATTTTTAAGTTCTAAAATGTAAATCTCATTTTTGCAAATGTTTGTACTCTTCGATTTTTTTTAAATTTTTGTGTGTAAAACTTATATTGATTCTACAAATTTTTTGTCCAGTAGGATCGTGGGATAACGATTATTATTAATTTTAAAATTTTTTAAAAAAGTTTTATTGTAATTTTCCAATCTTAAAATCATTTCTACTGGTCCAATGGTGCCTCATGGAGGTGTCATTTCCAAGACCGACCCCCCATTAATTTTTGCGTCTAAACATTTCTTCGGAAAAACTAATACCCTATCTCCAATTTCTAAGGGGGCTCCCAAACAAAACGAATTTTTTTAAAATTTGCTCCAACCGCTCTAACTTCCTTAAGAGTGTCCTTAGAGCAATCAAATGTATAACCGACCCACAATATTTTTTTAGTCCAAACATTTTCTCTGAACACACCTACCATCTATCTTTAATTGTTAAGGCGGACCCCATACAATTTTTTTTATTTTTAGTAAATTTGTTTAATTTAATTAGCTTCTACCGGTCCAATGGTGCGTCCGAGATGTCATTAGTGAGACCTACCCCCATTTATTTTTACCTTTCAACATTTTTTTAAAACACACCTACGCCCTATTTCCACTCCCAAAGTAGGCTTCCATTCAAAATTAAATTTTTATAAAATTTACTCCAACTATTATTTGTATGGGAGTCTACTTAGGGAGTGCAGACAGGGCGTAGGTATGTTTAAAAAAAGTGTTGGAGGGTAAAAATAAATGGAGGTCGATCTCACTAATGACTCCTCATGGACGCACTATTGGACGGTAGAAGCTGATTAAATAAAACAAATTTACAAAAAATAAAAAAAAAAATGTATGGGGACCGCCTTAATAGTTAAAGATAGAGGGTAGGTGTATATTAGAGGTGTCCTTAAAAACGAAAGTCACCTTTTTATACCTGGTAGGGTCCTATATTGTTCTTTAGTATCTAAAAATGAGTGAGCCAAAATTTGGGGACAATCGGCTAAAAATAACTCGTGCCGAAAATGGATTGAAATTTTGGGACATTCTTATAAGAACGAAAAACTCGTTTTTTCTAGTTTTTGGAAAAACATTGGTATTTGATATTTTTTGTTAAATTTTTTGTGAAATAATATGAAAATGGTACTAAATTACCTTTTCAAAACGACTAATAAAATTAAAATCGGATGAAAAATAAGCATTTTACGCATACATGCCCCAGACCATTGTATGGTTTTTAGAGCCAGAATTTCAAAATTTTCAAAATTTTTAGGCAAAAAAATAGTAAAAATTTAATTTTACTTTATGATCAAATTGAAAACATGTTTTAGATTAAAAATAGCAGATATGGTAGTCAAGCTTTTTTTTTATTTGGCGCGGGTAGTGATAAAATTTCCGCGGATTCCAAATAAAATGCGTTTTTCTACAATAATTAAGCAAATTTTTGAAAATTTGTGCTCTATTGTGCGGATCGAAGTGTAAAACGTAAATTCTGTAACTTTTGAGAAATCGGATATATGCAGATATTTTGTATTATAGAAATGTATAACGTCTCAAATTTGTCATTTCACCTCGACGAAAAGGGGTTAAAGATGCCCGAATTCTCAAAAAATTTACAGAATTTATGTATTTCACTTCGTATAATACAATACAGAAAATTGTTTCCCATATTTGCTAAATTATTTTAGAAAAACTCATTTTCTTTGGAATCCGCGGAAATTATATCACTACCCACGCCAAATGAAAAAAAAAGTTAGACTACCATATCTGTTAGTTTTTATCTATAACATGTATTTAATATAATTATAAAGTAAAATTTAATTTTTTTTATTTTTTTGCCTAAAAATTTTGAAAATTTTCAAATTTTGGCTTTAAAAACCATGCAATGGTCTGGGGCATGTATGCATAAAATGCTTATTTTTCATCCAATTTGAATTTCTTTAAGCTTTTTGGAAAGGTAATTTATTACCATTTTCATATTACTTAACAAAAAAATTAACAAAAAATAGCATATACCAATATTTTTCAAAAAACTAGAAAAAACGTGTTTTTTCATCAGATAATAGCGTCCCAAAACTTCAATCCATTTTCGGCACGAGTTATTTTTATACGATTGTCTCCAAATTTTGGCTCACTCATTTTTAGATACAAAACTACAATTTAGGACCCTACCACGTATTAAAAAGTGATTTTGAAAAATTACCTTAGTCGTTAGGACACCTTTAGTGTATATATATATATATGATTTCCTTTAACTCCTATTGGAGCATAGGGCGTCCACTACAGCTGACTTCCAACGAACACGGTTTTGCGCAAGGGTTCTAAGTTGACCCCAGCTCACATTTAAAGACCTCATTTCATCTTCTGTTGATCTTCGCCAAGTTATGCGAGGTCTACCGACTCCACGGTTCACGCTATCAAAAGGGTTCCATCGTAAGGCATGCTTCGCTATGTTGTTATCATCCCTTCTTAACGTATGGCCAATCCAATTCCACTTTCTACGTCTGATTTCGATGGCAATTTCTACTTGATTCGTTCTTCGCAGTAATTCTTCGTTAGAAATGGTTCTTGGCCAAAATATGCGAAGAATACGCCTCAGGCAACGATTAACAAATATTTGTAGGCGGTTGGTTAACTGAACTGTTACCTTCCAGGTATTACATGCGTATAACAACACTGCTTTAACATTTGAGTTAAAAATTCGTATTTTAGTGCGAAGACTAATATTATTGTTTTGCCACAATGGAGCTAATAAACCAAACGCTGCTCTTGCCTTTGTTATCCTGTTCTCAACATCAAGATCACTTCCTCCGTCGACAGATACGTTACTACCCAGGTAGCAGAAGTTATTGACTTGCTCGTAACATAAGTCATTAGTAGGAATGGAGCTACATGAGCTTAGCAGTTTGGTTTTGGGGATGTTAATACGTAGGCCAGCGGATGTTGATGCTTGGGATATTGATTCCGCCATATAAAGTACGTTGTTGATGTTAATTGAAAGAAGACAGATGTCATCGGCATATGCTAGATGGCTTAAATGACTGCCATTGAGTTTCCATCTTATGCCACTGCACCGACTATCGTTTTGAAGTGCTGCGCTTAACACGTCACCCATAACAATTAGAAAGAGAATTGGTGATAAGATACAACCTTGTCTAACTCCACTCTGTACAGCAAAAGGTTCCGATAGTCGACCTTTGTGAAGAACATAACAATTAGCATTGCTGTAACTAGCTCTTATCATTGCAATTATTTTTGGTGGGATACCCCTATTGCTTAACCCATTTTGATCCTCTGTTCGATTTTTCGAACAGTAGAGAACACCTTTTTCAAAAAAATATTTATGTATGAAAGAGCTGGAATTTCGGGTAAACGTGGTTATGAAAATTAATTCTCATCTTTCTGCAATTAAAAAAAAATATACCCGCTTGATCACCGCAATTTATATGTCCATTACATACAATGCAAATCAGCACAGAAATTGTTTCAAGCAAAAACGAAAATTTAGAATTTTTCGATTTTCGGCTTTTAAAATTTTTGACTAATTTAAAATTTTTCTAGATTTAATTTATTATCAAATTCCGATAATTTGAATTATTTTGAAACTATTTACTTTGAAAATAATGAAATACATTAATAAAATAGCAAATAAATCCAAATATTAAAATTACATAAAAAGTTGGAATGCAGGCTTTTCTGGGAAAACGGCACATTGAAAATTTTTTTTGACAGGATTTTTGAGATCAGCGGGTGCTAATTACCTTAAACAAGTACCTTTTTCCAAAAAAGAAAAATAAAATTGAATCTTGGTCCAAAATGGGTTAAAGCAGACCAAATACGGTTACGATTTACGCTATCGAAAGCTTTTTCATAGTCTATAAATAAAAGATGAATATTAGACTTAAATTCCGCAGATTGCTCAATAATAATCCTGAGCGTATTAATGTGGTCTGCACAGGAAAACCCGCTACGGAAACCAGCTTGGAATTCTCCAATTGTCGATTCAAGATGGTCTTTGATACGAAGCAATATAATTTTAGCTATGATCTTAGCAATAGCGGGAAGAACACATATACCTCTCCAGTTATGACATTCTTTTAAATTGCCTTTTTTGGGTAGTTTGATGATGATACCTTCTTTCCATTCTGAAGGAAACTCCTCCTGCTCCCACGCGGTATGTATAATAGGCCGAATTATTTGCGCAGTAAGAGTTGGGTCAACTTTAAACAGTTCGACTGGTATCCCATCTATACCTGCAGCTTTGCCAGTAGGTAGTTGCCGGATAGCAGTAACTATCTCGTTTATGGATGGTGGGTCAATTGTAATACGGGCATTTGTAATTTGTGCATACGAAACATTTGGTTGCGAGTTCTCGGAAAAGATGTTATTGAGAACCGTGGAGAAATGCTCTCTCCATCGTTGTAGCTGTTCGTCATCAGAGACTAATAATACACCGTTAACATCTCTTACCGGATGTTCTGTGTGGTGGCCTTTATCTACCAGTTTTTTGCTTATTTTATAAAGAGTGCCACAGTCATTGTTGTTTGCTGCTAGTTCGGCCTCATCTGCTAGTTCATTGATGCATTTCCGTTAATCCTTTCGTACTAAGCGTTGGACTTCCTTCTTAAGAATTTTATATTTAGTTGTTGTTTCCGGCTTATCGTGTATTATCGCCTTTTTTGCTTCATTTCGTTCTTCAATCTTGCTCCAGGTATCTTCGCTCATCCATGGTGTTCTGCCCTTTGGTATAGGGCCGATGATGTTGTTAGCGATGTTTTTAATTTTGTCCCTTACCGTGATCCATTGATTGTCAACGGAAAGGACTGGGTTGTTGTTACTGTTGAGGCAAAATTCATTGGCCATCTGATCTCTAAAATTCTCTTTAATGGCACCAGTTTTCAATCGGGCTAGGTCCAGTTTTGGAGGACGGGTTCTGGCTCTTGCGGCTTGGATTGCTGCTGTGCACAGACGGAGTTTTGCAATCACAAGACTGTGGTCTTTGGCATAACCGCAGTCGGCACCACGCTTCGAGCGAACATCTAAAAGACATTTCCTAAAGCGTCGTGAGATTGCAATATGGTCAATTTGATTTGATGTTGAATTTCTGTCTGTAGAGACCCATGTAATTTTGTGGCATGTCTTGTGTTCGAAAAGTGTACCTCCGATTACAAGTCTTCGGGAATTGCAGAAATCGATAAATCTTTCGCCGTTATCGTTTCGCAAACCAATCCCATGTTTACCCATGACATGTTCGATCGCCTGATTATCACTACCCACTTTTGCGTTAAGGTCACCCATTGTAAGGAAGATGTCCCCACGAGGAAGAGAGTCATACACTGCATTAAGTTGACTGTAAAAATTATCCTTTTCGTCATCGGTTGCTGATTCTGTTGGCGCATAGCATTGAATAATTGATATATTTCTCACCTTTGAACGAAATCTTACCCACATAAGCCGATCAGATATGGGTTTCCAGTCTATTACGCACTTCCGAGCTTCAAGTGATAGTAAAATACCTACTCCGGCCTCTCGGTTTCTACCAATATCTTTTCCGGAGTATAGCAGAATAGAGTTGTTTGTTGGGGATCTGAATTCACCAGCTCCATTCCACCGAACTTCACTTAGACCCAGAATATTCAACTTATACCGTTGGAATTCTCTTTCAATTTGCAGAAAACGTGAATTCATATTGGAGTTTATGTCGTCTTTGTCATTTAAAGTTTTGATGTTCCAAAATCCAATCGTAGTCATTATACCATAGCCAAAAGTCGTTATCGGTTGTTTTCGGTTTCGTTTAAATTTTTTGGACGATTCGTTAGCAATTTGAAATTTGGTCGCGTAGGTTGCTAGCCTTCACTTCCTAGTTTGGTGATAGGGCTGCTATCTGAGCACCCAAACGTGCTGTTTTCGGAGCCAGCTTTTCAGAGATACCTGTGTTAGCATATCCCCTAATTCCTGAGACGCACAGTGGCCATTCAGGGTTTACTGACACTCCTAAAGTGGCAACAGAATTTCCTCCGTGCAGATGTGAAGGTTATACCGCCTAAGATCGGTCGACAGGGCCTCGTTGGCAATTTATACAGGGGACACCAAGTCCTTTCCGGACAGTGGGTGAGGTTGTCATTTGAAAAGGATTGGCTGTGTTAACAAAATAAATGTTTTTCGCATCACTTTCCCATTAGTCCCCCAAAGGGTAGGTGTGTTCGGAGGGTAGGTGTGTTCGGAGAAAATGTTTGTACTAAAAAAATATTGTGGGTCAGTCATACATTTTACTGCTCTAAGGGCACTCGTAGGACAGTTAGAAAGGTTGGAGCAAATTTAAAAAAATTTCGTTTTGTGTGGGAAAAATTGGAGATAGGGTATAAGTTTGTTCCAAAAAAAATGTTTTGAAGCACCATTGGATCAGTAGAAATGATTTTAAGATTGAAAAATTACAATAAAATTTTTTCAAAAAATTTTAAAAAATAGTAATAATCGGTATCCCACGATTCTACTGGGCAAGAAATTTTTAGAATCAATAGAAGTTTTACACAAAAAATTAAAAAAAAAATCGAAGAGTACATTTTCAAAAATAAGATTTAAGACTTCAAAATCTTGTTGCACAGTGTAATTTATTTTTCCAAATCAGAATTATTTATAATCCAATCAACATAGTATGCAATATTTGTAAAACCATCTGGATATTCACTACCGCAACGTTCTAAAGTAAATGAAGCCAAACCCATCAATACATTATCCTGTACGGCAGAGCCTCCCATATCACCATTGCATATACCACTACTCGTAACAGCGGGTTGTAAACATAATAGACTGTTTTCCGCTTCATCTCCAAGAATATAAGAGAAACAATTGACAGGATCTGTAACTTGCATTTGTATCCATTGTAGATTACGTGAACTATCACCCATTGCTTTTACAAAACCCCAGCCCATGACACTAACTGTAGTATTTTCCGCTGGCCTCTCTGTGGGCAATTTTATAGCTTTAATGTAATCGGAGTATATCAGGGGTTCTTTTAATTTTAATAATGCCACATCATTTAGCATATTGTTGTAGTTTGGATGTACTGCTATATTGGAAATTTCAACTAATAGGCCTCCAGTGAATAGACTTGTAGATCCAACGCGTATATTGAAATCTTCGGGTGAATAACTGTAAATAAAGAAGAATATTGTTTTAAGAAAAATACTTTTAAAGAAGCATATTAAAGGTATTCAGGGTCTTAGTACCAGTCCTGGTAATTTTAAAAAGTGCTCACCAGTACCAGGACTGGCAAGTGGGACTCTGAATACCCGCCTTATAACTTACGTAGTAATTCCATCATTGCTAAAATTTTTAACTACACATCTCGCCGCTGTTAATATAAAATTCCTTGATATTATAACACCGCCACATGAATGAATATTATTTGATCTTATAGAAACCTGACAAGGAAATTGTCTTTCTGTTGCAGGAGAACCATTAACTATCCGTTCTCTTTCACCAAATACCGGGTTAAAGGGTAAACTTATAGAAATAATTATAAAAATAATTGAACATAATTTTTTAAAATATTGCTCCATGATGAATGTTTGTTTAACAACTATTTGCTGAAAATTAGATTGTAAGTACATTTCTTTTTATTTTCAACATAATACAATCTTATCACAAACTTCCCGATAAGCTTAATTTTTTAATAATTATAATTATGATAATATGGATTTGTTTATAAGAAGAAATCAAAATGAAAAGGAGGGCTGTGACTTTCAAAAAAATATTTTGCAAAATGAAAAATCATACTTTTTGTACTGTGCATTCAAACAACAATTCATTGCACGGATATTATTTTGTAACTCCAATCTTTCGCAAAATGTGCGTGGTGTGAAATAAATAACACTTTTGCACATTATTAAATACTTAATGGGGGCTCTACCATACACCGAAATTAAAATTTTGTTGTAGTTCGTCAAAAAAATTTTACAAACATTATATGACTAAGGCTGGATTACTCAATGCTCCGTTATAAAATAACTCTCCGTTAAATTTAAGTTTTTCCCACAAATTTTGACATAAGGCTCCGTTAAATCGGCAGTTAGCAGCTTACTTTTCATTGAGTAATCCGCCCTTAATAGCATGACCGTCTGGGACTTCGTTAGCTGCTATTTTAAATACTGCATAATTAAAACATCAGGATTTGAATCCGCATTTCTGAAACAAAAAATCACACTACACAGAAAAAAAAGAATTGGTATATTGACCCCCATATTTGTGAATACTATTAATTTTTTCACTGAAAGTGTTCCTATACGGAAATTTGTAATATCAACAAACGTTTGTAAATTTTGATTGTTGAAAAAAGATTTTTTTTGTTTACAACAAAAAAATTCAACAAACACAATTTGTTGATCTGACAAAAGTAAAAAAATATTATTTTTTTTTCAACAAAGAAATTCAACAAACACAATTTGTTGATCTGACAGATGAAATTTTTTTTTTTTTTTTCAACAAAGAAATTTAACAAATTTTATCATATCAAAATTTATTGATATGATAAAATAATTTTGAAATAAAATTACTTGACTGAATTTGTTCAAAATAAAATCAAAGTTTTGTATTATGGACTAACAGGTGGCCGTTTTTACTAAATGTTTGGTTGATATCATGTTTGGTTGATTTCCAATTGATGCACAGTGGAAGATGGACGCGCATTGTAACAAAATCAAAATTGTCAGCGATTAGATCTATTGAACATGGATTTGATAAAAGACATCCTAGGGGATAGAAAACCATTCATAAAATATTTATATGTCATTTACTTTGACCAGGGCGTCTCTCCAAAGTCCAAACATTTTCAGGTTTTTTTAAAAAAATGAAAATTTTTTGGAAACCTTTTTTAAATGATTGTGTAAAACTATTTCTAAGTAAGCTAACATCCTGAAATTTTAACACAGCTTTGACAATGTATGTTACTATTTAAAACTGCCCTTATAAGCTAAAATTTTAAACAACGTTATTCGTTAATTGACTGCCAAATGTTGTCATTTTTTAAGAAATGTGTAAAAAAGACTCTTAATTATAGACTGCATCTTTTGTGGAACCTTGTGGATACAGTCAAATTCAATATGGGGTGAAACTAGAGGTATTTATCTGAACGAGGAACTTTATTTCGTCTGCAGTAACTTGCAATTAAATTCAGGATAAGGCTCCAAAGTAGGGTCCATAAAAAGAAAAAAAGACTTATATATATTTATTTTTTTTAATTTTTATTTTTCGAAATTATTAAATAACAGCTTCAACCTATTTAAATATTTACAAAAAAAAATAGTGATGCTGCATAGGCTTGAGAAACTAACTAAATACCCAGCAAAATTTGGCATTACTAGTAATGGGATTTGTAATCCGGAACAAATGTGAATAAGTAGTTACTTGTTGAAACACTAATTATTTTAACAAGGGCGTGAGACAAAAATAAATAATGATGAGAATTAAGATAAATAAGAACTCTCGTTTTACTAAAAAGGAGTAAAAACCCAATAAAAAGTACAATAGACGAAAATATATTAATATAAGTGAGTATATATAATATTAACGTGCATTAACAGAAGTGAAGAAATAAATGCAACCGAATTTAAAAAAATATGCATTCGACACAGCAAAACTTATAATCTCAATGTATGGATGTTGGACAATGAGCCCTACTGTACATAAGGTACTGATACACGGAAGTGTTCTGTAGGTCAGTTATCAGAAGAATCGTTAGAAAGGTAGCATTAATATTTTAAGATTTACAAAAGCAATTTTAGCAGAAAAATTTCAAGAATAAACAATCTAAAAGATATTTTTAAAAAATTTATGGTAGAATCAGATCCAACAATTTCCATTTTACGTGAAGAAACATCGAACTTCGTAAAAAAGGTTCCTTATCCAAAGGAACTATTGCAACTAATACAAAAGAACTAATTTTTTTTATTTTATTTATGACGATATTACATTATCATTGGTTTGGTTTTTTGTTTTTGTATTTTAATGTTTTAATCCTGTTATTATTAATTTTTGGTTTATTACTAATATTTATTTATTATAAATCAATAAAATAAAATTGATAAAAAAGTCATACGTGCCGGATATTTTAAAGTAGGGTGAAAGGTAATTTTTCCAAATATTAAATATATCGTTTTTGTGCAATTTTAAATAGGTTTGATACAAGCAATTCCACTTATATATTTATATTGTCAGATTTTTTAACTAAAAAAGTCGATACATTTGGTCATAATTTAACTCAATTTTGTATATGTATTTTAACTAATAATGTTTAATAATGTATATTTACTCTATCCGAACGACATTCAGTAATAATATGTCAAAAATGTCAATGATATTAACCCTTTCAGACATTTTGTCCAATATAATGGACATTTGGTTTTCTCTGTTTGAAGTCTTGTAGATTTGGCACAAATGAACCGATTTTGACATATAGTACCGTTTTCAAAAGAAAATTTACTTAACTTTATATACATGTGATTTACACTAGTAATTTTTCAATAGTTTTTGTAAAATTCAGAGGTTTTCAAAAAAAATTATGATTTCAAAAAAATTTAATGTTTTTTTTGCATACAACGCAGAAGCAATTGATTTTTTAACTATCACAAAAAATTATTTTTTTTATTATTTTTGTCTCATTTAATTATATATATTGTCTACTTTAATTACACTAAGTTTCTTAAAATTTAAATGTTCGAAACGAGCCCACCGGGAATTTTGTCCAATAACTTTGAAGGCACCTAGCGGCCAGGAGGAGGAACTTACATGAAATCTGACTTCAGATTCTAAATCAGCAACCTCGAATTAACTAACAATCAAATTTTCAAATGTTTTTCTCAACTAGTTCTAAATAATGTCTGAAAGGGTTAAAATTTTTTTAGCATTTGTTCATATAAATAAATTAACCAACTTTGCATTCAATTTATATGTAGGGTGCAAGGAGGACAACAAACTTTGATCACAGCTTTAATTGCTTAAGGTTCCTAGTTTTAAGAATGCCTAATTTTGTTTTACAACTCCTAGCCGTTTAGAAGATATAGTCAAAAACCTTCGATGCGCGCGTTTTCCATACAAACCGTCCACTGTGTGATGTTTGTTGATTTAAATTTGACGATTTTATTTTCTGTGTAAATATTTCCTTGCTTTTTCGGTTTTAGCTGTGCATGGGACTCACACACCCAAATTCCTTTACAAACTCAATTCCCTTTGTTACAGACTCAATTCCGTTCGGATTTGAAAAAAACTTTTTTAATCGTAAAACGCAAAACGAATAATTTTTTTTTTCGGAATAAAATCACTTTCAAAAAACAAAGTTGAACTGAATTACATAAAAGTGGTTTCATTCTAAAAAGTATTCCCTTTGCGTTTTCAAGTAAACCACTTTTTTCAAATCTGAACAGAATTGAGTCTTTGACATGTCCCTGGCATTTTTCTGTATAGCAAAATTTTTTCTTCTCCGATTTTCAAAGTCCGGGCATTTTTTTATTCTACTAGGCCTAAACCTCATGTGGTACCAATTTGACCTCAAAAATCGGATTAAATTAACCCGTTGCGCCCGGCGGTCAAAGTTTTAGATTTTTGAAAAATTTTAAAAAAATATATTTATATATATCTTTCGACACATCATATTTGTTAATTTTGATGTGCTGAGCACGAATATAAAAAAAATTAAAATCGGTCGAACAGTTTTCGAGATATCGCTATTTGAAATTTGCAAAAAATGACGGGTTTTTCCTACGCTCAAGAAATTTTTTAAAAAAAGTTTCAACATTTCATTCCGCCGACTCTTTTGCAGAGCTTGAGACAATCTTTCATTTAAAATTAATTTGAGCCAAATTCAATAATTTTAAGCCGTGGCGCCCTTCGATCAAAGTTTTGAACTTTTGGAAAATTTCCACAAAAATTATGGATTTTTGAAAATGAAAAAATAAGAAAAAATATCTTGCGATACATTAATTTTATCATGCTGAATACGAATATCAAAAAATTTATAAAATCAGTGGAACGGTTTTCGAGATATCGCCATTTAAAATTTGCAAAAAAATTGGAAAATGGGGGGTTTTTTCCTACGTTAAAGAATTTTTTTTTAAAAAACTCTAAAAATTTCTTTATTTTAACCCTTTTATAGAGCTTTATGCAATCTTTCATTTAAGCTTAATTGGAGCCAAATCCGATCATTTTAACCCGTGGCACCCTTCGATTAAAGTTTAGGGTTTTTGGTAAAAAGTTTCTAAAAAACCAAAACTTTGATCGATCGCCACGGCTTAAAATGATCCGATTTGGCTCATGGCGATATCTCGAAAACCGAAATGGCGATATCTCGAATACCGATAGAGCGATTTAATTTTTTTTTATATTCGTGCTTAGCGCATCGAAATTAACAAATATGATGTGTCGAAAGATAACAATTTTTTTAATTTTATTTTTAAAAATTTTTCAAAAATCCAACACTTTGACCGCCGGACGCCACGGGTTAATTTAATCCGATTGACCTCAAATTTATACCACATAAGTTTTAGACCTAGGACAATCTAAGTGCCCGGACACTTGGGAAAATCGAAAGATGACAAAAAAAAAAAAAATCCCAGTATAATGTCACATAGATAGTAGATAGATAAATGTATTTCAGAGAATCAAAGTATCTTTATTTTTGTTGGAGTATATTTTTTCGATTTAATTTTACAAATCAGAATTTTGTTTTATCCAATTAACATGATAAAATACCTTAGCATAACCATCGGGATACGATGTTCCACATCCAGTATAAACAAATCCAGCAATACCAACAACTTCACCATTAAACAAAGCTGGACCACCAGAGTCACCATTACAAGCCCCATTATTAGGTTCATGTGCCAAACAAATAAGGGCATCTGAGTCCCAGTTAATTTTCTCTTTACATTCACTACGTGAAATAGCAGTTAATGTATTCCATTGTAGAGTTTGTGGCAAATCGCCACCCTGCTTAACACGACCCCAACCAGAAATAATAACATCCTGCCCGGCAGGAACTTCAGCTGAAGCCAAGGGGATGGGTTGAATATAGTCAGAGAAAATTAAGGGTCCTTCGAGACGTAAAAGAGAAACATCATTTAAAAAGTTGCCATAGTCTTCATGACTTTTAATTTCGGCAACATTAACTAAAACTCCACCTTGAAAACGATCGACAGTACCAGCTCTTACGGTGAATACGCTAGGATCATAGCTGTAAAAAGAAGAGTAAAATACTTTAAAAAAATGTCCCAGGTGTTGAAATAAAAAGAAACACTTACGTATAATAGTTGCCATTACTGTCGGTGGTACCTACGCAATGTGCAGCAGTTAAAACGAAATTCCTTGAAATTATAGAACCACCGCAAGTGTGCGATCCATTACGCCTTAAAGATACTTGGTGAGGAAATTGACCCGCATATGCATCTTCACCGCCTACAACACGACCGCCGGTGGGTATAGCCTGAGCGTAGGCCACCAGAACTATGCATACAAAAATGCTCAAGGAAAATTTTGCCATTGCGAAAAGTTCTCTTCAACTATTATCAATTTCTAAAACTAACAAGCATTTATACCTTCTTTTTTTATATTTTACCCATCGCGATTATCAATATAAAATATTGTCTCTTGGTCAGCGTATCTAATCAATGGGAACAAGAAATATTTAAACTGATTTTTGTCGTTATTGAAAAAACACAATCAAATAATCATTACTATAAATTTTAAAGCTTTTTTTAATTTACAACTGTTAAATATTAAAGTTTATTTTTCGAGATATAAATTAAAAACAAGAAATCATAGTTATTCCTTTTACAAGTCTGAATGTTGTCTAATCCAATCGACATGATAAAATACTTTAGCATAACCGTCGGGATTAGTAGTACCACAACCACCAACTACAAAACCAGCTATACCGACCAATTCGCCGTTATAGGTAGCTGGACCGCCGGAATCACCATTGCAAGCACCATTGCCTTCTTGATGAGCCAAGCATATAAGAGCGTCGGAGCTTACTAAAATTGCAGTGAAACATCTCAATCTAGAAATGGATTCCAAAGTATTCCATTTTAATTTGGCGGGAATATCACCACCAGTTTTTACACGACCCCAACCAGAAATAATAATTTCACTGCCAACGGGAACTTCAGAACTAGCTAAAGCAATGGGTTTAATGTTTTCGGAATAAATCAAAGGTGACTCGAGTTTTAATAAAGCTACATCGTTTATGAAATTGCCGTAATCCTCGTGAACAGTTATTTCGACCACTTGTTTAACTACACCGCCCATTAAACGGTTAAGGGAACCAGCACGAATGTTAAAATTACTTGGATCGTACCTGTGAAATAAAAAAAAAATTTAAAACTTTACGTATTCATATTTTTGAGGATTTTCTTCAAGTACACCGTGCCCTGGATAGGATTTAAATAAAATGTTGGTGTTACTCCAATTTTTAAGTGGATTATGTTTTTAGAAGATAAAAGAAAGAAAATGAGCCGAAAAAGAAAAAAAAGTACTAGGCGCTTTTTTTTTGACGGGCAAAAAGATGAATTTCAAAAAAACAAAAAAGAATTTATTCTTTCAAATGCATTAAAATTTGTATATGCGGATGTAAATTCATCACATATTTACTTATCAGTTAGATTTAAATATATATGTAACAAATTTTTCCACATATGAGACTTAAAAGAATAATTTCACTATTAATTGAAACTAAATGAAATATGTCCTTGTAAATTATTTATAAGTGTAATTTGTTAATAGTTTTCAGTGTACTACTCAGACGGACAGCAGAACACAAAGTTTCCTCAGTTTAGACCTTAGTGAGTCATATAATTTTAAAAGAATTAATACTTTTTTGTTAAAAATGTTTTTTCAAAACTAAGAAAAATCAGAAAACGATAGTAAAACTCATTAAAAATGTGTTTGCAATGCCTAAGGAAGACTAAAATAAAGTAAATAGTTTAAAAAGAAAGTGGTTTGGACTATTTGTTTATTACGAAACTTATGGATGGACTTAATATCCTTTTTTAATTTTGTTTTTTTCGCCAAAAATCCTTTGTAAATTTTGTTTGTATTGTTGGGGTAGCTTCCCCCCTTCAAAATCTAGAAACAGGATCAATATTAAATGTGAAGTAACTGCTAGAGTTTAAACTTTCATTAAATTAAAGAAGAAATTTGATTTAGTCTCACTAAATAGTGAAATTATTCTTTTAAGGCTCATATCTGAAAAAATATGTCACATATATATTTAAATCTCACTGACAAGGGAATATGTGATGAATTTACATCTGTATAAAAATTTTTTAATGCATTTGAAAGAATAAATTCTTTTTTGTTTTTTTGAAATTCATCTTTTTGCCCGCCAAATAATAAAGCGCTTAGTACTTTTTTTTCTTTTTTGGCTCATTTTCTTTCTTTTATAGTCCAAAAACATAATCCGCTTTAAAATTGGAGTAACACCAAAATTTTATTTAAATCCTATCCAGGGCACCGTGAGTAGTTCTCATCATTAAATTAATTGTAATTTGTTGTTGTGTCAATAAATTTTAATGTACAATAAAGTTCCTGTTATCAACTTATCTGGAATCAAGATTGAAAGTAGATTTGTAACACAATGCAACATTAATTAAAGTTGTTATTATTCGACCTTTTCAATTTTAAATAAATTCTTCGAGCTCGAGTCCAGTTTTTTTTTTTTTGGTGAATAAATATTATTTTATTCTATTCCAATATTTCGACTATCTTTGAGAATCAAAACTTAAAAATATGTTTCGAACGCATTGACATCTAAAATTTTAAGTTTTTGTGTGTATAAAAATTCACTAAATCCCCTGATGATGGTTCTCAAAGATTCTCGAAATATTGCAATGGAATAAAAGAATATTTATTCACAAGAAAAAACTGGCCTCGAGCTCGAAAAATCGTAATAGAGGAACAAAATCTAAGATTTACCGGTTTTTTTATCGGCTATCGTGAAGGTTAAAGGGGGGAGGGTGAAAAAACATAATTTTTTTTTTTGTTTTTTAGATTTTTTTCGTACTATATAAACATTAAATATGGATGGAAAGGCTTTTTGAAGGCCTATCCAATGGTGTGTCGGACTTGTAAAAATTTGTAAATGTTGAGCTACTTTATATAGAGAAGTATATACGTACGACCCTCAAATTAATATACAGTAGAATCTCGCAAATTAGAACCACTTTGTTCCTCGTGTAGTTCTAATTTCTGAAAAGTTCTAATTTCTGGACATTTTTTTTTCAAAGAAAATGATAAAATAATAATAAAAACAGTTACGACTGCTTTATTTTAACTAAAAACTATTTTTTTGTTAATATTAAGTTACTATAACACATTAAATTTGTAGAAAACACTTTTAAGAGCTTTGAAATGAGAAATAATAGGCGTTACCTATTATTTGATCCGTCATTAAACCCATCTTCATTCCATTTTTCGATTTCTCTTACACTTATGGAATTGTGAAAATAAAAACGAACAAAAAAGTCCAGAAATTAGAACCACTGATTCTAATTTTAGAGCGTTAACTACATACAATTCGGGTTTTCCCCTATTTAGTTTAAAAAAAAAACTATAAAAAAATATTTTGTAGTGTAAATAAAAACAAACAAAAAAAAACTTCCAGAAATTAGAACCACAGATTCTAATTTTAGAGCGTCCAATACATTAAAATAGCCGGTTCTAATTTCTGGACAGTTCTAATTTGTGAGACTTCTAATTTGTGAGATTCTACTGTATAATAATCTCTATTAAGTTTAAGCCGACATGTGTGTTTGCTTTTGGCGAAATTTCTGTTAGTTCGGCATTTACTCAGATTTTCCCGAGAGGCCATCATTTTTCATAAGGTGGCAACCCTTTTTTAAACCACCGGGATAGCCGATAAAAAATAGCAGGTTAAACTTAGTTTTCGGTACTTATTAACATATATAAATTGCAGAGCAATCGGAATGTAAGCTATGGAATACCTTCCTTTTAAGAAGAGAATATGAAAATATTAATTGTAATTCCAAAAAAATCAATTGTAATTTTTTAAAAGATCAATTATAACTTGTAGAAGATCAATAGTAATTCGAAAAAGATTAACTCGAAAACGATCAATTGTAATTTGTAAAAGATCAATAGTAATTCGTAATAGATCAATTTTAATTCAAAAAGGCTCAATTGTAAATCGAAAAGGATCAATTGTAATTCGAAAAAAAAACGATTGTTATTCGTAAAAGATCAATTGTAAATCGAAAAAGATCTATTGTAATTCATAAAAGATCAATTGTAAAGAAAATAATTCATAAAAGATCAATTGTAAAGAAAATAAATTTAAAAAAACACTTCACTAAAATCTTTCAACTTACATATGGTAAACACCACCTTCATCTTCATATCCTACACAATGAGCAGCTGTTAAAATATAATTACGGCTGATTATGGAACCACCACATGTATGGGAGCCACCACGTCTTAATGATATTTGATGGGGAAATTGACCATCAACTGCATCTATGCCACCAACAACTCGTCCAGTTGGTTGAGCTTTGACTAATGCCAAAAGAGCCAATGTAAGTAACGTGGAAATTGTCAATTTCGCCATAATTATAAAATCGTACTAAAGCCAATAAAATCTTCTGTCATGTCTTTTATAGATTTTGTCCACAAAATGTTAGTCCATAATCTAATCGTTGAGCGTTAAAGTGATTTAAATTGATTAAAAACTTGTTAAAAGATATTTTAAATATTATGGCCCTTACCACAAGAAAACAAAAAGTATATTTTAACAATAGTTTTATTTTAAATTTCAAATTTTCTATACATTTTTTGAAAGTCGATTTTAAAAACAAAAACAATTTGTATGGAAATAAAATTAAAAGCTCATTTTAAATTTATTTTATTTTTTTGTGGTAAAGCTGTATTATATGTATAGTGATGTATTGGACGAGTAATATAGCTATTTGTAAATAAATCAATTATTTGTAAATAAATCGATTAAATTTCTTGAAATTTATGAGGAGTGGGAACTTTTTTCCAATGTAAAAGTTATTGTTTCAAAGGGAGTTCTCTATTAGCATTGCAAATTTTTTCGCATTGGAAGCGAAATGAAAGGCAAGGGCTTAGTAATTCTGCATAAAAAGGGACCAGTCGAGAACCGGTCTTAGATTGGTACTTTTGTATAAAAGGGACCTGTCACTAATACATGGCGAGATCCAAGGACGGGGTTTTTAACACCTTGTGACAATTCACAGAACTAGTAGCACACTGGTATCAGTTGACCCATTTCTTCTGGTCATTGAACTGGTATTCTATGAACAGTTCATATTAAACCAGTCATAGTAAAGGTTTTTTAGAGCAATTGGTTCAGTAGTGTTCTGTTTTTCGCACGAAAATTGTATTTTGCTCCCCTTTTCCTATATACAAGTTTCAGGACAATTGGTGGACGCCCATTCCTATGAGGACGGTATGATAAGTATTATTCCATTATTTAATGGACTTACCCGACTTACCTAAAAGGTCACTGAAGATGATGTGGAAGTGGGCGTCAGATAACGTACTCAATGTCAAGAATGAAAAAACGAAATTTTGTCAACAGTAAAAAATAAATGTTGATGTTTGTTAAAACTAATGAATAATTACTGGGATGGTTTTCAATTTTTTATTCACTAGTTTTAAATGCGTTTTTCATTTGTTTTTGCCTACAAAATATTTTGAATGTAGTGCTTAAGCTATTTTTCGACCGGTAATATGAAGTAAGATTTTGACTCGAGCATAATTCAGTCTGAAATAGTTGCCATCACTAAAGCTGTGGAACATATCAAGGAAACCAAGGGAACAACCTCTTTGGATATTAAATTAATTTGTATATTATAAAATTTTATATTATACAACCAGGTTACATGAACATGAAAAATCAGCCGAACTTTGTGGACAACATATGACCAAGTGAAAACTTACTTTTTACTTACTTGCAGAAGGAAATGTCAAGCTCGACTGGGATAATTGTCATTGTCTTAATGGCATTGATGCCAAGAAAATTGGACATAGTTCAGACACTAGTTTGTAAAAGATCCGCTTCAACAGGAGTGGATTAAATGATGAAACACATACTTTGTCACTGCCCAGCAGTGGCAAGGAATCGCCGATCCATTAGCAGTCAGATAAGTTTCGGTTCTTTAGAGATACAACGCAAATGGATCTTAGAATATTGAAAATAATCGATAGAGGAAGAAGTTTTGTGGTATCGCTACGCACCATCAGGTCTATACGAAATGTCAATCGAACTCCGCCAGCCTAACCTAACCTTGATTGACCTGCTTAATAGAATTAGTCCCAGCTTTGCGAATTGCAATCAAAGTTTTCCTCATTTTATTTTAATAAATATGTACAAAAGTTTTTTTTAACGGAATTGGGAATTACCAAAATGTCAAGACATCCGAAAAACTTTGTTTTTAACGGAACCAATGTGATGGCATTACTTAAAACTAGTCAAAGTTAAATAATTCTGTTTTAAAATTAATCGCTTATTAAAATGTTATCAATGATTAGATTTATTTTTGATTAATCTTTAATACAATAATTATAAATCATTGATTAATTAAATTACTCGCTAATATAAGTGATGATATACAAAACCAGAAACTATAAATACAACCACAATTTGTGGTATAAATTTCAATTTCTTTCCACTCGCTGAAGATTAAAAAAATGTCGCATTTGAGTTATTTGTTCGCATTATGTCTCCTAATGGGAGTTGCTTGGTCAAGCCCTACCACAGGTCGTGTAGTAGGTGGTTTTGATGCCGTCCAAAAACAATTTCCTCATCAGATATCATTACGCCGTAATCACAGCCACACTTGTGGTGGTTCCATAATAAGCAGCCGTTATGTTTTAACTGCTGCTCATTGTGTGGTCATGCAAGGAACTGAATCGTAAGTTTGTACCCCGAAAAACATAACAAACGGATTTAAAAAACTAATTATAAATTTTAGTTACCCAGCTGCAGATTTTACTATTCGTGCCGGTACTATTAACCGTATTGCTGGTGGTATTATTGTCCAAGTTAAACGTGTATTAGTTCATCCTGGCTACGTTGTCTACAATGACTTGGCTCTTTTGGAATTAGAAGAAGAATTGGTATTCTCCGAAACTATACAAGCTATTGAAATGTTTGATAGTGAAGTTCCTGCCAATTCGGAAGTCATTATATCTGGTTGGGGCTTAATAGAACATGCTGGAGCTAATTTACCCATCATATTGCAGTGGCATACTGTGACAGCTTTAAGCAAAACTGGATGTGCTTCAAAAATTGGTTTCTTTACCGATGCTTTGATCTGTTTAGATCATCCATCAGGCTCTGGAGCCTGCAATGGTGATTCTGGCGGTCCTGCTACCTATGAAGGTAAACTTGTTGGCGTTGCTGGTTTTGTTATAGTCCGATGTGGGTTTTCCAGACCAGATGGTTATGCTAAAGTAGCTTATAACATTGATTGGATAAGAGAAAATATGATTTAATGATAAAAATAACTCTTAATAAAGGTTTCGACAATTGTAGAAATTATTTTTGGTATGTAATTTCACAATCTGCAGCTATGCAACAGTGGCAGTGCTTTGCCTCCATTTGAAATTCATTTAATGAAGTAAATTTTTCATTTAAATAAATAAAGGACGTATATATAAATTTTTGTAAAGGAGATGTTTGTGACATTGCGTTCCGAAAAATGTTATAATAGGGTAGAAAAGTTTGTCATACTAAAAATGTGTTAATTAAAAGTTAGGTTAGATATAAAGTGCCTGCTAATGCTTCAGGTCTACTAACTCATGACGTTGAAGCAATTTACAATACTGGACAATGACAGATAAAGTGTCCAATAGTGTTTTTTTCGATAACACTGTGCAGCAAATGAATACTTTTTAAAAAACACAAGAATTTTATTGTATACGTTCGATTTTACTATTAAAAGGTAGTAAAACCCTGTACTCGGATTATCCAGGTTTGTGTGGGCCTCAAAGTTTCTGAAAAATGTGGTGGCATCAGCACAACAGCTAAATCAGACTTGGTGTTACCGGTTAACTACATTTAAAAATAACGTGGCTTTAAAGTTCGTTGACGAGATTCTGTTAGCACTTGATGCCAAAAAATTTTTTTTTTTCTTACAAGGGAAATATCTCAACCCTTATGAACCGATTTGCTAAAACTTAAATATATATAAAAGAGACAATTCTAAGGTTGGGTTGTCTCGGCATATCGCCATATCGGGTTCAAAAAATGGGTAAAAAATTATGAAAAATCTTTTTCTATATTTTTCAGGCATTTTTTTTAAGTAACTATATGATGTTTCCATTTGAGAAGAATTTTTTTTATGCCTATCCAACGGTTGCATTACCTTGCAAAAATTCGGCTTGCTAAATATTTTGTTCATGAAAATGTGTACATTTTGGGGGGTATTTATGTGAAGGCATAGACTTACGATATCCATATGAACACGAAGTAATCTTTATTAAATTAAAGTTGACACGTATTTTTGCTCTAGAGTCTAGACCAATGGTACTCAAACGGTGGGTCGCGACTCGCAACCCCCTGGGGGGTCGTAGAAGAGTTTCAGGGGGGTCGCGAACAAATTTGTTAAAACCTTAAATTTTGATAAATTAAAAACACATTTTTTTTATTGCTGTGTTAGAAAATTATACAAATTCTTTTATTAAAGAAAAAAAAATTTCCATCGCTTAAGGTCCTCCCGTTATCACTGTGCAGTTGTTAATTTCTCGGGATTTCCATTAACTATTCGATGCTGATTCCGAATCTGGGTTCCAAATTTTTCTAGTACGTTAGGTTTTTGAGAAAATTAAAGGCAAAGTTCACAAAAACGTATTCTTGTGCATTTTAAAGATCTTTGTATGTGAAATTTTCTGATGCGTCTGGGATCTGACCACTTTTTTCGATTTAGTTTTTAATGCTTATTTCAAATCTGGATCCGAATAACGGATCTAGATTCGTGATCGAATAAAATATCGATCAATACCAAACATTGGTACCATGGACGTATTCAGGGGGGGGGCCCAGGGGGCCCGGGCCCCCCCCCCTTTTGGATTGAAAATTTTTAAAAAATTTATTCATTTGAACACATAATACAAGAAACAAACACATGTTTTTTAGTATTAAAAATATTTTGGTTTTTGAAGAAAAGTTTTTAATATATTTTTGTAAAAACTCTTGATTTTGATAAATTTTCGTTTTTAAAAAATTATTTATATCGAAATATCTGTAAAAAATGTATCGAAAACACATTATATTGGTTTAATTTAATGAAAATTTTGCATCAGGATCATGAAAATAATTTTCTAAAGAAAAATTTGCATATTTAATTTTTTATTTTCATTCTAGCACTATTTTAAAAAATCGAGTTTAAAGTTCCAAATATTAAAAAACGAATAATATGTAACAGTAGACTGGCATTTTTTTGTCATCTTTCGATTTTCCCATATGTCCGGGCAAATTTTTATTGTCGAAGGTCTGAAACTTGTGGTACAAATTTGAGGTCAATCGTATTAAGTTAACCCGTGGCGCCCGGCGGTCAAAGTTTTGGATTTTTGAAAAATTTTTAAAAATAAAATTAAAAAAAAATTATCTTTCGACACATCATATTTGTTAATTTCGATGCGCTGAGCACGAATATCAAAAAAAAAATTGAGGTCGGCTTTCGAGATATCGCCATTTCAACTTTGTAAAAATGGCGGTTTTTTTCCTCCGTTCAAGAAATTTTTAAAAAAAAGTCTCAAATTTCATTCCGCCGATCCTTTTGTAGAGCTTGAGACAATCTTTCATTTAAAACTAATTTGAGCCCAATCTGATCATTTTAAGCCGTGGCACAGTGGTTCCAAGTCCAAATCTAGCTGGACAAAATTATTTTATCACCGTTTTATATGTTTTTGGGGTCGCTGAGTTCAAAAAACGTGTTTACATTTTTCTAAGACAATTACACTAATCGACAAATTTTTATTTTTTTCTAATTTCAGTAATTCATTAATGACAAAAATGGTTTATATGCAGAACAGAAATATGAAATGCAAAAACTTATTTTTTTAAAGTTTTGTAATCTCTAAAAAATAAAAAAAATTTTGTCGAGAAGTGTAATTGAAAAAAACAAGTGAGTGTGTTAAATTCGGCTATGCCGAATCTTTTATACCCTCAAAATTGTAAAAAAAAAATATAAAACCATTGAGAGTGTTACATTCGGCTGTGCCGAATCTTTTATACCCTCCAAAATGTAAAAAAAAACATATAAAACAAGTAAGAAAGTTATAGTTGGTCAAGACCGACCATATGATACCCTACACCAGTATTTTCCGGAAAATGGGTCCCAAGTCCAAACATGAACCGATTGTATCTGTCTTTTGTTAGATCTTTATTTAGTGTAGAAAACACACACAGATCAATTTTAAGTGGAATTGGTTTATTTTTTTTTGTCAATAGAACAATTTAACTGAATATGGGTCGAAATTTTTATATGGGGGACTAAGTCCAAAAATGGTCCAATTATATTCCGATTTGATAAGGTTGCTAAAGTACACGTTTAGCACCTAAAAATAAATTTTTTATCAAATATTTCCATTTTTATGAATTTTGAGGGAATTATGTGAATATCGGGAAGGTGGTTTGTATGGGGACTACCAGAAGGACTGACCCGATTCCTTTAAAATTTGGAATGGTGATTTGTGCATACAAAATTTGATTACTTGCTGAATTTCAAAGCGATATCTATTATAATACGGTTATTAGAGTCATTAAAGCCGAATCCAAAGGGGGCGTTTGTATGGGGGCTAGGTCTTAACATAAACCGATTTTCTCCAATTTCAATAGGCTTCGTCCTTGGGCCAAAAGATGCTTAAGTTTCAAATTTCAAGTCAATTGATTGAAAATTGCGACCTGTATCGTGCTTAAACCGATAGATGGACAGACGGACGGACATCGCTAAATCGACTTATTCTGACAATGAGTCGATCGGTATACTTGAAGGTAGGTCTAGGACCAATATTTCGGGTAGTTCCAAACATCAGCACAAACTCAATATACCCTGTACCACAGAGTGGTGTAGGGTATAAAATCCAGGGGCGTCTTTTTTTTGGGGAGGGGGGGTTGGTGGGAGACGTTATGGAGTACCTTCCCCTTGCGATTTCGAACTTCATCGGAGAGAAGAATGTTGCATTTGCTCAGCAAAAGTACAAAAAACTCTGCAAAAAATGCGATTTTTCTTAGGTTGGTTTAGTTCTCCAAGGGGGAACTTTTTCCCCTTGGTCCGATTTTATCCATTTCCAAACTTAACCTGCCTAGGAATATAAGACATATTCGTGCCAAATTTCGGAAGTCTAGCTCTTTTATTTTGGACTGTATCGTGTCCTCTACAGACCGACAGAAGGACGGACATTTTTTAATTTAGTGGAAGTGTGTAGTTGGCCGCGGTTTAATAGGAATCATCACATTTAATGCTTTATTTAAGCTAAGCATAATTATAATACTTAAAAGTTATTAAAAACTTACAAAAATTCCATACTTTATTTAGAAAAAAAATTTTAGGCGAAAATCTATTTTCATAAAAACTGTGATTAATTTTAAACCTGCAAAAACCTGCAAGAAATGTCTGCATGACAACGTTCAGTAATAAATTACCTATAAGTTGTATGTAGTAATTCGACATGATATGCCTGGATTCGGTTTTGGCAAGCTGCGAAAGTTTCATAAGTCCTCAAAAATATTGTTATTATTGACCATACTTCAAAGTACAAAAAATATAAGAAGAAGATCGATAATAAATTTCTTATTAATGTCCAGAATAAGTATAAATCTGTAGCTTTCTTGTACATAAACCGTTTTGAAACCATTGATGTAACATGGATAATATGATGTTATTAGTTGAACACTTAAATATATATATATTTTTTTTTAAATATTGGATACCAAAAATGTTATTTCATTCGCATATTTAACAAAGTTAAAGACCTAATTCCAAAAAATGGTTATTAGTTTGATCAGAACACACCCTTAGCTTGCCCCTAGCACTATTAATTCCCAATTTTAAGGACACTAATTTTTGGACTTTTGTCCAGCTAGATTTTGATTTGGAACCAATGTGCGTGGCGCCCATCGATCAAAGTTTTGGTTTTTTAGAAACTTTTTACCAAAAACCCTAAACTTTGATCAAAGGGTGCCACGGGTTAAAATGATCGGATTTGGCTCCAATTAAGCTTAAATGAAAGATTGTATAGAGCTCTATAAAATGGTTAAAATAAAGAAATGTTTAGAGTTTTTTTTAAAAAATTCTTAAACGTAGGAAAAAACCCCCCGTTTTGCAATTTTTTGACAAATTTTAAATAGCGATATCTGGAAAACCGTTTGACCGATTTTAAAATTTTTTTGATATTCGTATTCAGCATGCTAAAATTAATAAAAATAATGTATTGCAAGATATTATTATTTTTATTTTTTCATTTTCAAAAATCCAAAACTTTGGTGGAAATTTTCCAAAAGTCCAAATCTTTGATTGAAGGGCGCCACGGGTTAAAATGATCGAATTTGGCTCAAATTAGTTTTAAATGAAAGATTGTCTCAAGCTCTACAAAAGGGTCGGCGGAAAGAAATTTTGAGACTTTTTTTAAAAAATTTCTTGAACGTAGGAAAAAACCACCATTTTTTGCAAATTTCAAATAGCGATATCTTGAAAACTGTTCGACCGATTTAAATTTTTTTTTTGATGTTCGTGCTCAGCACATCAAAATTAACAAATATGATGTGTCGAAAGATATATATTTTTTTTTTAATTTTTCAAAAATCCAAAACTTTGACCGCCGGGCGCCACGGGTTAATTTAATCCGAATGGCCTCAAATTGGTACCACATGAGGTTTAGGCCTAGTAGAATAAAAAAATGCCAGGACTTTGAAAATCGGAGAAGAAAAAATTTTGCTATACAGAAAAATGCCAGTCTAATGTTACAGTAGAGCCGTAAAAAGCGCTAAGAAATTAATACATTTTTCAAGTTCAAATATCTCGATAACGGAATGTCCTACAACCATGTGGATTGCTGATTTGCGCGTATTATGGTTCTTACGCGTGAATACGTAGGAGTGAGCACTAAATAATATTCCCTAAATTTTCAAACGTGAATATCTCGAAAATGGAACGCGCCAGCTTACGAATACGTATCAGTAGAGCCATAAACACGCCTAAATTAGCAGTTTCGAATTTTCAAAGGCAAAAATCGGAAAAATGTTAAACTATATAAATATTTGGTAAGATAATTTGGAATCAGGAGAGCAAAACCAATATACTTTGATTTTTTTTTGCAATTCCAAATTTATAAAAAATACAAAAATAACATTTCTGGTGGTAGGACTTTCAGGTAACATATTGTTTCCAGGAACCATTTTTATTGGAAAAATACCTCAGAATCTGGGAATTTATTATACAGTTTTTCATAAAAAATTCGCAGATTTAAAGACAGTTTTTAATGGAATATTTTCAGAATTATTTTCAGAATATTTTGTATATCAAATATATAAAAAAAAAATATATTCTGAGTGAAGTTCTAAAATTCTAAGAAGTTCTCAAATTCTAAGACATGTTTTTATAAAAAAAGTCCTCAAACGCAAAAAACTTACACTTATGAGCCAAGTTCTTGGTAAAGTCCAAGACTTTTGCATAATTTAACAAAGTTTTTGGTAAAAATACAACTCACTAAGACTGCGAAGTTTTACCAAGTTTTTGTTCTAAAAAATTGGCTAAATTAAGCAAAAGAAATTGGTGAGTTGTATTTTTTACCAAAAATTTTACTAAAAGGTTTGCGTTTTTTGCGATGTTTTAAATTTTGATGAGGCTGAGATATACTTTCTCTATAAAAAATTCAAAAATTCTAAGGTTTTTTTGTACAAGGGGGGGGGGGGGGGGGGCGGGGGTGTAAGAGAAAATACTTTAATTTGGTGAAGATTAAAAAAATTTTTCGAGTTGGGCCCCCCCTTTTCAAATTCCTGGATACGTCGCTGATTGGTACATAATTTTGAAAATAGAACAATCATTACTCCAAATTGGACTTTAAATGCTTTCTTGGTAAACATTTCTGATCAGGTTTAACTGGTGTTTTTCTTTTATTTTCGGAAATAAAAAAATCGATAAAGATAGTAAGTTTCGATGTAAAATGCCGTAGTTCCAAATTTTTGAGAAAATTGAGGTCAAAGTTAACAAAAATTGTGTTTTTGTTTTATTATTTAGAAGTTTTTTACTTGAAATTTTTGGTATGCGTCTGGGATCTGACCGCACGGTTTTGATTAATCTTTTAATGCTGCTTCTGAATTTGGTTTCCAAATTTTTCCATTACTTCAGGTTTTTGAAAAAAATGAGGTCAAAGTTCACGTTAATAATTTTTAATGTTGGGAGGTCGCGAAAAATTTTGAATATTGAAAAGGGGTCGCAAAGCAAAAGTTAATGAAAAGCTCTGGTCTAGACGATATTCCAGTAAGTTCGGGAGTTATCGATATTTTCTGGAAGGTCCACATTGTTTCGTAAGGGGACAACGAAACTTTTTAACACTGATATGGCCGATAAGCCGAGACACCCCAACCTTTAAATCGTCTCTTTTATATATATTTTCAGTTTCAGGCAAATCAGTTTATAAGGGTTGAGATACTTCCCTTGTTAGACTTCTTTTTAAAAAAATTCGAAAAACAACATTTTCTCAGATCCTCTATCTATATTTAAACCTTAAGGACATCCCCATATTTTTCTTTATAAATTTAATTTATAAAATCTGCTCATACTGCTCCCATGGTGCCTCCTAGAGTGGTCCAAAGTGAGAGCGACCCCCCAGCAAAACTTAGATTACCAAATAAGGTATAAAATAAGGTATAGGATCTCTTATTTTATACATTGCAGCATTGATGATTTTAACAGGCGATGAGACTCAAAGTAATGCATCCACATTATCACAAAGAATACCAGTAAGGTATAAAATAAGTCATAAATTTATAACGAAGAATACGAGTAAGGTGTAAAATATATGATATTTTATAGGTTACGAGAAATGAAATAATATAGCATACCAGAAGATAATATATAAGGTGTTACGAGTAGTGAAAATATAATTTTGTATTAAATTTACTCACGTGATTGCAAGTGAGTGTAAGTAGATAAAATATGCTCGTGAGTGTGTGTCGTTAGAAATTTCCTGTCGTAAGCCCATCTCTAGTTTAAACTTATGCATTTTTTATAAAATAATTATTTTTATATTATTGTAATGCATTATGAATCCAATTATAAATAATACATTATTTCAAACTTTCAAATAATACATAATGTAACCAAATATAAGTTATCCATGATTTAATGTTTAGAAATAATAAATATGAAATACATTTTTTCCAATAATCATGCATTACGTAGCAAATTATTAGTAATGTATTATTTTTCACTTTAAAATAATACGTTGTGGAACAAATGTTTGGTAAGACATTCTAAAATAATGCTACAAATAAGGTATATACATTACCTGGTAATGTGTTATATAATCACTACCCATTACCAAAGTTTTGCTGGGCCCTATTAGTTTTGCCTCTCAACATTTTTTTCGAACAAACCGTTACCGTATTTCTACTCCCTACAATGACAAATGACATTTTTTATAAAATTTGCTCCCACCGCTCTAACTGTTCGTAAAAAAATTTTTAAAGAAAATTATAAAATATAAAAAAAAAGTTATGGTAACCGCTTTTAGGGTTAAAGATAGAGTAGGTATGGTCTGAAAAATCGTTGAGGGTCAAATAATATTGAGGGTCGGTTATACATTTTGAAGGTGAAAAATTAATAGGGGTCGGTCTCACTTTTGACCACTCTTGGGTGGCATCCTCACAGAAAGAATTTGAAACGAATTTCAATCAACAAAAATGCGGATTCAATAAATTTTTTGATTGAAATTCCTCCAATAAAGAAAATTGTTATACCAATCATCAAATTGTAGATGATTAGTTAAATATTTTTTCAATTAAACATTTTTCGATTTTGATCACAATTTGATTAATTTTTTATTTATAGTCAATCCAAATAATGATTGATATAACGAATGCACTGTAAGCTTATGGTTTATTGTTGGCAACATATTTGCATTCCAATATGTTGCCAACAATAAACCAAAATTAAACCCGATTATTTTATATATTTTTGAATTAATGTGTTCAAATAAATAAAAGCGACAAAAATCTGGTATGTTGAAAATTTTTAATTCGACAGTTAAAGAAAATAACAAAAATTTTAATCAAAACATTGATTGACTCATTTAAATTTTGTTGATCAATAGATTTAATTGAAAATTGTTAGCCAATAGTTTTTTATGCGACAGGATAAAAGAATTTGCTCATTGCCCCCCTAAAATATTCAGTGGTGCTAGAATCAGAGGTTGGGGATCAGTGCCTTAAATGTGGATTGTTGCTTAAAGTGATCTCAGTCATGGTTTGTTAGTGAGTTATTTGTAGCATACCTTATGGCGTAAAGAATTTATAACACATGCAACAAGAAAATTCAAATAGAAGCTTACAAAATAAAAATTTGAAGATGGAATACATTCCCTTCTGAAATATTTCTACTTATAATGTGTTTGTCATAAAAAAATATGTTTTTCGTGGATTTTTCTGTTAAATATTTTTCCCATTGCATATTTTTAGGGGGCTTTTTTCGACAACATTTTATTCAGGCAGAAAAACATCGTCTGGATTTACATATTTGGATAATTTAAAAGATTAAATCCAAATAATTTAAAATTACTGTAAAATATTCGTATAAATTAAACAAATCTTAGAATTTTTGGCAGATTAATAATACCAAAGTATCATAAGTTAGTCGGTAGTAAAAAAATTAACTGGAGACTTTAATAAACAAATCAAGAACTTTATTTAGAATCTTGTTAGTACAAATTAAAAAAATATATATATTTACTCAATTAAACCAAAACACTTTGAATCCATGAAGCATAATAAGAAACATTGGCAAAAACATCCGGATAACGAGAACCACAGGCGCCAACTACAAAAGTGCTAACACCAACCAATTTATTATTGTAGGCAGCACCATTACCAGCATCCCCAGTACAGCTGCCCTCCTTTAAGGCATGGGCCAAGCAAATGGTAGAACTATCATTACCACTATATGCGTCGGTACATACTTCATCAGTGGCTACCGTGAATGCTATCGAATGTAATTTATAAGAAGATACAGCAGTAGATTGTTCACCCCAGCCAGCAACAGTAACTACAGCACCAGCAGCAGGTTCGTCAGCTGTTGCTGTAGCAATATTAATCATACGTATGCGATCAGTCCAATCCAATGGTGATTCCAAAGTTAAAACTGCAATATTATTTCTAACATCAGCATGATCAGGATGAATGGTAACGGCAGATATATAAGCCAGTTTACCACCAGAAAATTGATTAGTACTACCAACTCGCACTGCCAATTTGTTTGCAGCAACTCTTTAGAATTAAATATTTGTAAGGCCGATTAGAATTTAAGAAATTTCTAAAAAAAAAAACAACTTACACATTTCCATTTTCGATTACACAGTGAGCGGCAGTTAAAATTGAACTGCGTCCAATAATGGAACCACCACAGATGTGAGCACCATCTAAACGAACTGAAGCTGCATATGGAAAAGCATCTTTGGCAGCTTCTTCTCCACCCCAAATACGACTAGTGGGTTGTGCCGAAATTGCAACGACAAAAATGGCAAAAATAAATGCTATCAAACGTGCTGAAGCCATTGTGTTTAAATGTTCACTAAAGTGATTTGCTATGCGTTATTGATTTCCTAGGTATAAATTTTACTAATTTATTGCCTATTCCAAAAATCAAGATAACACCGTTGACCATTATTTTGATATAAAAGTTTAACGTTAGATTATGACTAATAATAGACGATATACGTAAATTAGAGTGGGGTTAAACATTCGTTAATAATGAGTATGTTGTCGATTAGGATCTTCCCCTTCAAAACAAATTTTTATAAATTAATTGAGTAGAGGTAGAAGCTTTTTCTTTACTAATTACACTGTGAAATTTTCGTAGAATAATTTCAAAAAAATGTTTTTCTGTTTTAAAGTTATTTATGTTGGTATTTTTTTGCACGACTTTGTTGATATGTGTTTCAATCTCGTCAAGATCTGTCAAAACTATTTAGCAAAATAAATATAAAAACCTTATATTACAAGTAGCATTAATGACAATTGCTATTGTCCAAATTTGTTTTATTCCGCCCCCTTTTGTGGGCGTGGATTAACAATATAATTAATGATAAAATTGTATAACTATATTGCAAAAAGCAATATAAGGGGGTAAGGTGTAAGGTGTCCCCCACCGTCTCTGCCGAACCTCCCTCCCCCCAAAAAAAGACGGCCCGGAACTTACTTGTTTTAAATTATTTTGTTGCGATTACCGTTGAATGTATTCTAGAATCTATTGCAATGTCATCGAATGGCTGCTCTGCAGGCTTTAAAAAAATGCAAAAATCGCCATTTTTCGCATTTTCAGCTGTGAATAACTAAATATCTAGACGTGATGGAAAAATTCGGACAATAGATTTGAAATCAGGATATCAAAGACTACAAAAATTTCCAACAGGATTGAAATCCGAAAAAGCTTGTTGAGCGGTGTCATTTTTCACAAGTTCTGTCTCTTCTTAACAAGTTTTCTACATAAAGAAATATTATCAGCCTACTCGAATTTTTGTACGTAAATTTGAAATACCAATTTATGGAGTTCTCTCTTTTCGTTAACAATCTTATCTTATCGGTTTTGCTAGTAATAACTTTTTAATAAAAGCATGTTACCTCTTTTTTTAAATTCCAAGAGAGAAAATTCAAATTGGAAAAACCTAAATTCAAATACTATAATCATTCATGTATCATATATACCAGAATGCAACTGTTTAGAAATATTAGATAAAAATTTGCCTCATTGATAGAAAAACACAGAAAATAAAATCTTAAGCTGATATCAATCAAACATTTAGTATAAATGGTTAAAATGTTAGTTTATAATACAAAACTTCGATATTTTGTTTAACAAACTAATTGTGCGTCAAGTAATTTTATTTCTAAATTCCCTATCATATCAATAAATGACGGTTATTGCAATTCTTTGTTGAAAAACACAATTCTTTTGTTAGATTAACAAATTGAGTGTGTATTTATTTGTTTAACAAGAGAAGATTTTGTACGTAATAACAACTTATGTGTTCTTAGAAAAAAATATGGGGGAAACAAATTTGAGTAATCACTTGTTTAAATTTATAAACAAAAATTGAGTAATTTTTTAATTGACGCAATTAAAAAATTACTCAAAAGTATTGAAAACAATTTAAGTAAATAATTAAATAAAAATTTAACAGTTTTTTTAATTTTTTTTTACACTCTCATAGTTTTTTGAATTTTCGTTTAGTTTATAGTTTTTTGTATATGTATATGAAAGTTTGTGGTCGTCTTTACAAAATTTTCCTGTGTTTTTGAGACATAAATATGTTTGGTAAAGTTTGAAAAAACAAGTTTTTTGTTTTTTTTTTTTTTGTAAAAAAAAATTAAAACTTTTTTAAACTTTTTAAAAAAATAAATAGATAAAGTTTGAGTAAATTTTTAATTGTGTCAATTAAAAATTTACTCAAATTTTTTTTTCAAACATTTAATAAATTTTTATTAAAAATTTACTCAATACTATTAAATTGTTTACTGGTGCAAAATTGAGTAATTTTTTACTCAATAGTATTAAAAATTTACTCAAATATTTTTTTTTCTGTGTACTATTACAAATTCCTTAATCCATTGTTATTTTAACAATCAAAATTAACAAACGTTTGTTAACATTAAAAAATTTTCGTGTAGGAGCACTTTCAGTGAAAACTTTAATTGAAATGCCAAATATGGAGAAATATACACAGAAAATAAAATCGTCAAATTTAAATCAACAAACAGGAATTGTAAATCAACCAAACATGATATCAAGCAAACATTTAGTAAAAACGGCCGTCTGTTAGTCTATAACAGCGGTTACCAACCTATGGTACGCGTACCACTAGGGGGTACGCGAAACTGTCCGCGGGGGTACGCAAAATTTTAGTAATTTGGACATTCGTTTTAGATTAACCTTTCAATGCTGGTTCCGCATCGGGCTTCCAAAGTTTTCCATAACGTCAGGTTTTTAAGAAAGTTGAGGTCAAAGTTCACAAAAAACATATTTTTGTGCAATTTAGAGAGTATTTTTTGCGATATTTTGAGATCTGACCACTTGTTGGAAATATTGGTACTATTTTGTTACGAGGGTGTTTCATTCGAAAAGTCACGGAATTGTTGATGTGCCATTGTATTAAAAAAAAAACATTTAAGCAAAATTAAAAAAAACATTGTATATCCGCCCTCTGTGATGTATTTTTGGAACTTCATTAAGAGTTAAAAAAACGTCTGTTGTTTAAATTTTTGGTGTAGAAACGACTTGTAAAATCAGATTTGCAATATTTTCAGCTGTTTTTGCTCTGCAGAAAGATCAGCTTTAAATCCTCGTTTTCAGATGCATTGAGCCACCCCACGGAACGAAAATTTTTCCAAAAAATACCACCATTGTTTTGATCTCCCCTAAATCCTTCAAAAAAATTATAATACCCGCAGATCAAAATTAACTGATATTTATATGAGAAGTTTTTTTAACGAAAGCAAAAAACTCGTTAGGGGGTACGCGGCAGATAAAACTTAAAATTAGGGGTACGCGAGCCAAAAAGGTTGGTAACCGCTGGTCTATAATACAAAACTTCGATTTTGTTTTTAACAAACTTATTCGGTAAGTTTATTTCAAAATTATTTTATCATGCCAACAAATAGTTTTTGTATTTGTTGAATGTCTTTGTTGAAAACAAAAATAAGATTTTTTACATTTGTCAGATCAACAAATTGTGTTTGTGTTAGTTAAATTTCTTTGTTGAAAAAAAAAAATAGAATTTTGTACGTTTGTCAATACAAATAATAATTAAAACGAACTATTACAATCTCATTTATCAATTCTATTTTCAACAATCAAAATTTACAAATGTTTGTTGATATTACAAATTTTCGTATAGGAGCACTTTCAGTGAAAAATTTAATTGTATTCACAAATATGGGGGGTCAATATAACAATTCGTTTTTTTCTGTGTAACAATTCTTTTTTTTGTGTGTCGATTGGCAAATTAAACTATGCTCTTGGAGCTTAAATATACTCTTGGAGCTACATATTACAAAAATAATAAATAATTGCCACTTTATATTAGTTTATTGATTAGTATATTATTCAACTTTATGATTTTATTGCAAGAAGATTAGTTAATGATAATAAACCGCTGAAATCTAATCTATAATCTTTATTATATTGGTATTCCAGAATACATATTGGATTAACGGCTCATTACTTATCAAAAAAAAACTAATTTAACTCTAGCTAAATACACTGTTCGACACTTAAATCCTTTCGTAACACAACTGTCTGGTTCTTATCAGTTCAATAAATTTGTAATGGTTTATAAAAAAAAGAGGCGATCAAAAATTTCCTCGCTAGCTTGCATTGAACTTGCTTCGAGCCAATTTGAAACAACGCCAATTAGCCGATTGAACCTCAGAAACTTATAACTCTGTTTAACAAATTTGAGATGACCGAGTGTATTTTGAACAAGAACAAAAAAAAAATAATATAGACCATGTAATGCAACGGTCAGTGGCACGGAAAAAATAATTCATATTTTTTGGCTACGCGTAACATGGTAATGCATTACATAAGTCATTACCATTTTTAAGGTTTTGCTGGAAAGCAAAGAATCACTATAAAATTCTATAACACTACTCTACTCGGTTTTTGCACAGACATGTTGAATACATTTTCTGAAGTATTTTGGTCTCCTAAACATGAATCCGTCATCAAATGGCCTTTTCGAGACATAGGCATTTTTATTTTTGTTGACCAAGTCCTCCAAACAGACAATTTTTTAAATATCGGAATAGTGTATGTTATCATCAGGGGCAGGAACTTCATGCATTAAAAAAATATGTTTTAGGCGACTAAAATATGCACTAAAAAGTCTTGAAATATGCACTAAAAACCTTAAAATATGCACTTAAAATCATAAATATTCACTTGTTTTTTTACATTTATAAAAAAAAACATAACATTTGAATTCAGACTCGTATTTTAAGTTAAGATATACATATATACAGTGTATACATATATACAGTGTATATATGTATACCTTAACTTAAAATACGAGTCTGAATTCAAATGTTATGTTTTTTTTTTATAAATGTAAAAAAACAAGTGAATATTTATGATTTTAAGTGCATATTTTAAGGTTTTTTTTTTTTTATTTTTTTAACAAAATTTTATACACACTGTATATTATACAGTGTGTATAAAATTTTGTTAAAAAAATAAAAGTGATCTAAAAAATTTAATAATTGCTTTAATACCAAAAAAAAAATTATCATAAAAAAATCTTAAAAATAGCTAAACATGCTAAAACATAGCTAAAAAACAAAAATTTATAAAAAAATATGACCTAAAAATATGCATTTATAGCGAAATAATAGCAAAATATGCAAAAATATGCATTTTAAGCAAAATATGCAAAAATATGCACTAACGAATCGATGCCATTTTAAAGCAAATTCTTTGATTCGCAAAGATATTTTGTTTATGCTGTTCTATGATCAAAGGGGAAAAACATGCATTTGCATGAAAGCCCTCTCCTTGGTTATGATTATTCATATTTTTTATTCGAAAAAACATGCATTTGCATGAAAGTCCTCTCCTTGGTTATGATTATTCATATTTTTTTTATTCAAATTCCCAACAAGATTAACTAACTTTTGCAAGAAATCCGGACTCGATACGATCAGGGATACCATCAGGATATTAAAAGGAATCTCAAAATGTCCTGTTTTGGTTTTATCCTTAAGCATTTGAATTTTGTAAATTCAAATTTTCCTGTTCAAAGAAGAGATGTAAAAAAGACACTAGTAAAGAAAACCTGGTGTCAAAATCCAAAATCCAATGAGTATATCCAGAAATATTTGCAAAAAAAAAAAAAAAAATCGGTTTTGATGGCCTGGACCACAAAAATTTAAAATGCCTTAATCTCGAGAAGGCGATTTGATACAATTTTTCTGATGACATAATTGTGGTAAGGAAACAAGAATACTTAAGAAAATGTGTTTTGATTTATTTTTTTTTTAATTTTACCAAAAAAAAAAAAAACAATAAAATTAGTACGAAAAAATTTATGGAAAAAATATCTAAATTTTGTTCTAAACTTTGACTTCTTTTGCAAATATTTCTGGATATGCTCAATAAATTTGCAATAAAATGGCATCGCTTTGTAGTTGCATATTTTTGCATATTTTGGCATAAATGCAAATTTTTGCATATTTTTATATAAAGTGGACTTTTTTTAATTTTCATCAATATTTTTTTCAAAACTTCCTTAAGATAACTTAAGAAGTATTCCCTATTTCTTAGAGAAAAATATATTTATAAATGTTGGAAAAATTATTTTTTTTTATGCTTTTTGAAAATATTTTGCTTCATAAGCACCACAAAAATTTTCTTAATCATTTTTTTTTATTTTACTTGTTGGACACGTCTCTAGCAATAATTGGCTTTTACAGATTGAAAAAATATCAATTAGTCGATGAGTCATAGCCAAAAAACCATATACACAAAGAAAACAGTTTAATTGTGCCAGCCAAATTTAGAGCCAACTGCATTGTATAATTACAACAACCGAAATTTTCGTTTGCGATTACCGAAATTTATTTATACCAACAGAGTTTATATTGCAATAAATAAATTTCGGTTATCGCAAACGAAATTATCGTTCGTTGTTATTAAACCATGCAGTTGGCTCTAAATTCGGCTGGCACAACTAAACTGTTTTCTCTGTGTAATATAAACAATATGAAAATCGGCATTGGACTGCAAAGTTCGAAGGTAGATTAAAAAAAATTTCAAACTATCATAAACAAACGCCGAGACACGGGTCTTCTAATTTAGCCTCTATTTTCACCCCTCACTTTCAGAATCGACCTAACTTTTACTAACCTGAATTAGTTCCACAGTGTAATCTTACTGAGAAAAAAATCACTTTTTGCACAAACTTTTGGCCTTTACCAACCCTTAGTGAAATTGGATGCAGAAAATTTTTGTAAAACATTTTGAGCCTTCAAACGGACGTTTAAGCGGTGTTTTATGAGAACGTTTATCAAAAGAACACTCAAAAAATTATGTCATTAACTGTTTGTAGTTTATTTAAAAAGTTTTCCATTTGTCGTTTTTAAAAGAAAAAACATTTGTTTGATGTTCAGTTTTTATTAATGACTACTTCAGTCCTTTGTTTCAAAAATAACACACTAAAAAATAAAGACTTTCATTAACATTTAATTTTTAAAGTCATATATTTTTGTTCTATAAGTAAAAACTACTGATTATTCTTTTGATTTGTGTAACTATTTTTTTTTAAATTGTTGGTATTTTTTAATGAAATATCATCAGTTTTTACCTACACAAGTCAGTTATTTTTTTGTTAAAAAAAAAATCAAAAAATTATTTATAGAAATATAAAAACATGTTTGTATCAAATATTTCAATAAAAAATTGTAAAAAATTACCTACGAAATCATTAATTTTTATTGTTTTCGTAGGTTATTTTTTTGAAATTTGTTGGTAAAAATAACAGAACTATCATTAATTTTTTATGTTTTCGTAGGTTATTTTTTTTCGAATTTGTTGGTAAAAAGAGTGAAAAAAATGTAATGTTATTTATTTTAGAAAATTTTGCCAACAGTAAAAAACAAATGTTGATGTTTGTTAAAACAAATAATTAATTACTGGGATGGTTTTCAATTGTTTATTTACTGGTTTTAAGTGTGTTTTTTATTTGTTTTTGCCTACAAAATATTTTGAGTGAACCTAAATGATATATGCGAGATAGAGGGTTAATATGTTCTAAGAAAAGAACCGCCATTAAATTTCACTGCAGAAATCTTTTAACGTTATTTACCTCAGAATTAGATTAAATACTGTTTTTTTTGAATTATTCAAAAAAAAAACTCTAGCTAAGTTTTTAAAACCCTTCGGGGGTTTTGGTCTACTATTGGTATACTTTAATTATACCCTACACCACTATGTGTTACAGGCAGGCGCGGATCCAGGGGGGGAGAATGGGATTTCTCCCCCCCCCAATACGATTTTTAAAAAAAAGAAAGAAAAAAAAGAAAGAAAGAAAGAAAGAAAGAAAGAAAGAAAGAAAGAAAGAAAGAAAGAAAGAAAGAAAGAAAGAAAGAAAGAAAGAAAGAAAGAAAGCAAAAGGAAAAAAAGAAGGGAAAGAAAAAAAGATAGAAAGAAAAAGACTAGGACCAAAAACCCCTAAGGAGAGTTATCTATATGTGTGCTGATGATTTACGTCAGTAGACATAGCCTCCGTCCTAAGAAATTTTTTACATCCTTAGGATAAAATGTTTCAGAATTTATGAAATTTCATATGAGAAACTTAAATGTTAATGTGGACAGTTTTTAACCGAATAACTTTCCTTATCATTTTCTAAGGAAAATGTATTATCTCAATTTTCTATAGAAAAATGTGTAAGAATTCCGGACTTTATCATTAGAAAATATCTTGATACTTATGTATTTGACTCTGAATGTTAGAATTTTTATTGAAAAACTATTTCAAATTTTAGGGAAATTGTCTTTTCTATATAAAAAAACGCTCAGCAAATGAGAATTCTTTCTTAGAAAAAATGTTTCAGAATCTGACAAGAATTTTTATACAAATAATTTTTTTAGAATCGGAAAAAATTTTAAGAATGTGAAAATTTCTTTGTTTGAAAAATCTTTTAGAATCTACGAATTTTTCTATAAGACAAGTTTATCAAAATCTATGATTTTCTAATGGAAAAATGTGTTTTTTTTTATAAAAAAAACAATTTTGTATGAAAAATCTTTCAGAATCTGAAAATTTTCTGTTGCAAGATTCTTCGAATTATTCTATAGGAAATGTGTCTCTGAATATGGAATTTTTTCTTTTGAAATTGTGTCCAACAATAATACATTTTCTATATCAAAAATGTTTGAAATTCTAAGAAATTGCCTTGGAAAACATTAGATGGCATTAAAACCGTAAAATTTTTCTATATTAAAATACTATAAAATTTAAGATTTTTTTTGTAAAAGTGTATCAAAATTTCTTCATAAAATGTTTTAGAAACTGATACTTTTTTAGTATCTGATAATTTTGTTTTCCTAAATATGTTTCATTGCCCTATGCTCCTTATAGGAACGACGGGAATTTATTATTATTAAATATGTTTCAGGATCTAAGAATTTTTGTATGCAAAAAATTAAGAAAAAAAATATTTTGAAAAATAAGATTTCTTGTACATATAAAAGCTTACGGATCTATTCACAGTTGTGACTGACATAAGCCAATTTATATTACTGAAAAGTCATAATATCAATATTTTCCTATACAACAAATTCAAAAATTTTAAATTTTACTTGTCAATTTTATGATCGTAACGAGAGCAGGTCTTATTTTAGATAAAAAAAACTCTATACAAATCTAAAAGCTGGATCAGCATTAAAATTTTTGTTTGTTTTCAATTTGTTCCTTAATATTAAAAATGATAACGAAAATTCACACACACACACCCCCCCCCCCCCCTCGCTCACAACCAAGCCATTATATATTTTTTGGTAAAAAAAAATCTCCTCCCCCAAACGAAATTCCTGGATCCGCGCCTGGGTACAGGGTATATTGAGTTTGTGCTGATGTTTGTAACTACCCGAAATATTGGTCCTAGACATACCTTCAAGTATACCGATCTCAGAATTACTTTTTGAGTTGATTTAGCGATATCCGTCCGTCCGTCTATCCATCTATCGGTTTAAGCACGATACAGGTCGCAATTTTCAATCAATTGACTTGAAATTTGAAACTTAAGCATCTTTTTGCCCAAGGACGAAGCCTATTGAAATTGGAGAAAATCGGTCCATGTTAAGACCTAGCCCCCATACAAACGTCCCCTTTGGATTCGGCTTAATGACTCTAATGACCGTATTATAATATATATCGCTTTGAAATTCAGCAGGTAATCAAATTTTGTATGCACAAATCACCATTCCAAATTTCAAAGGAATCGGATCAGTCCTTCTGGAAGTCCCCATACAAACCACCTTCCCGATATTCACATAATTCCCTCAAAATTCATAAAAATGGAAATATTTGATAAAAATTTTATTTTTAGGTGTTAAGCGTGTACTTAAGTAACTTTATCAAATCGGAATATAATTGGAACATTTTTGGACATAGTCCCCCATATAAAAATTACGACCGATATTCAGTTAAATTGGTCTATTGACAAAAAAATAAACCAATTCCACTAAAATTTGATCTGTGTGAGTTTCTACACTAAATAAAGATCTAACAAAATACAGATACAATCGGTCCATGTTTGGACTTGGGACCCATTTTCCGGAAAACACTGGTGTAGGGTATCATATGGTCGGTCTTGACCGACTATAACTTTTTTACTTGTTTTTTTTTTTGGTCCCATCTAAGATACAAAATCTTGTTGCACAAGGTTATTTGATCAAATGATCAATTGTGTTTTTTTTTTTTTTCATTTAATTACACAGTTTTACAAAATCGAACTTTCAGAATGGGATGAAACTAAAAGCAAATGAAATCACCAACTTCAAATGCCTGATAAAAATAATCTCGCACTTAACTAAAAAAAAAACCTTGAGAGTTTTGTAATGGATGATGTCAACTTTTATTTGCTGTTGGTTTAATGCCATTCCGATTTTGGTTGTTGCACTGTGTTATAAATAATTTTTTATTATTTCAACCCAAGCAAGAACTGGTAACAATGACCATGGTGCCGTTCTATCAAAACAGACCAAGGGTTCTGGCGACTATCGAACCCACGACTCCCACGTTCAAAGGCTAGCACGTTATCTACTTACCTACAGGGGCTCCTAGTCTATTTTAAAATTTTTGAATTTTCAATTGGTTTCTAAATAATATATAATTGTCTTATTAACTTGTTTCACAAAAACTTTATTTTACATAATTTAAATAACAAAAGGATCTTTAGGCAATAACACTATCGATCCATGATCTATAGTAAGAAATCTTACTAGTAATATCGGGATATTTAGTGCCGCAGCTACCAAAAGCAAAACTAGCAACACCAATCAATTTTGAACCGCTAACAATACCGCCACCATAATCACCGCGACAGAAGCCTCTGTTTTCAGGATGTTGCAAGCAAATTACAGAATCATAACCATAGCCAGCTTGAAGTTCACATTCTGGTCCACTTAAAACGGACATAGTGGCATGTTGGAGCTTGTAGGGAGAATCACCGGATTCTATGAGACCCCAACCAGTAACAGAAACGGAAGTTCCTTGTTCGAAAACATCGTCTTCATTAGCCAAATTAATTTTATTGATTCTTTCATTAAATACCAAAGGAGTAGAAAGTCCTAAGATGGCCACATCGTGTAACATGTTACCGGAAGATGGGAAAATAACAATAGATCTAACATCAACAATTTGACCACTGGCAAACTGATTAATACTTCCAACTCGTGCTGAAACGCTGGAGGCATCAATGCTAAAGTTAAAAAGGTAAAAACAACTTTAGTATATTAAACTCTTTTCTAAGTTTAAAAAAAAAAAACTTACGAATTGGCACCGCCTGCTGATACACAATGAGCAGCTGTTAGTATAAAACTATTGCCTATGATAGATCCACCACAAGCATGAGCACCATTCACACGAATTGATGCTATCCATGGATGTTGACCAGCTTCTGCATCGATACCACCGATTATTCTGGAATTTGGTGCAGCCTGAGTACAGCCAATGATCATTAAAAGGCCCACTAAAGCAAGAGGGATTATACGTTTACCAGCCATTGCGATCACTTTCAAACTAATATCGAAATAGTTCGTAAATTATTCTTGTTCACTTTGGTCAGTAAAGTTGGTAGTAAAAACATTCTTTATTTTCTGTTGCCTAATCTATAATTTGATTAGACCCCCAGATAACATGGAGAATTATTATATTGATAATGTGGCATTTATACCACATTAAATAAGTAGTATAGAGCCAATTTACTATTAAGAGTAATCAAAAAACGCATACATTCACATGTACTAATTGGGTTTATCAAATTAATCATGTTAAGGTTATAAAGCTCATAAGTTCTTAAACTGTTTGAATGACATGAAATAATACACTGTCCGAGAGGGTATTCAATTAATCGGGGTTCTAGTTTAATTGGTTAATCGAGCAAATAACACAGTGCAACAACCAAACTTTCATGTTGAACTTAAGGTATCTTGGGAGCACCGTATTTTCTGGCAGTGTCGGAGAGCTTTTGGGGTGTAAAACCTGCGGGAATGCACTGGATGTGTCTACAGTTATTAGAGCTTTTGCGATGTACGCGGCGGGGGTCTGGTGGCCGAGAACGGTAGTGAAATCTACACGGGCTCCGTTGGACGGATAACAAAGAGCTGCTTGCTTGAGATTACAAGTGCTATGAGCACTGCACCAGGCGCCGCTCTTAACGCTATGTTGGACATGCTTTCCTTGGATCTACATATACATATAAGGGGTAGCCATGAAATCTCTGTTCAGACTCCGTAAAAATGGGGCATGGAATGGAGACTACAATGCAGGATATGACAACTATTTAATGGGTTTTCGGAACTTTGTTCGATGTTTTCCATGCCCTTGGACCAGTGACGGTCCGTAAAAACAGCAAATTAACGTATAAAATGCATGTTTCCTGTATCTAACGTGTTCCCGAGATAGATAATGATCCGATCTTATTAGTTTTATATATTTTTAAGTGCAGCCCAAATTCTATTTTGTGGTAATTTTGTTGCCTCACCACATCGACAATTAACAAAAAGCATTTTTTCGCAAATAAATGCAGCATAAAAATTGAATTTTGGCTGCATGTCTATTAAAAATAATAAAACTTAGACTTTGTCTATCACGGGAACGTGTTACGTACAGAAAAACATACATTATATCCATAATTTTAATATTTTACAGAAGTAGGGAACACCCAGTGACAACTTCACGGACCGTCACTGCCTTAGTGTAGAAATTTTTTAAATTTGTGTGTTCTTCATACACATTGAATTTTGACATAAGCATAAAAAGTAGAGCGAGGTAGAGAAATTCTATTCTCTACAGATTTTGTTTACGTCTCTCTACTTTTTAGTCTTATGGAAAAGTTCAATGCGTATGAAGAGCACACAAATTTTAAAATTATATACACTCTTTTTTCTTATTGAAAATCACATAAGGCTCTACCTCACTACTTCACTACTACACTTCTAAACTAATTATGGCTTTAGACAGTATGACGCCATGCATTGAGTTTGGTAGGCACTGTTGCCAACTATTTTTAACCAAAAACCTATAAATTTCACGAAAAAAGCTCTAGAAACCGCCAAAAATTAATTTACAATAAATTACAAAAAAAAGCGCTGAAAACCGAAAAACTTGGCATTTTTGATTGAAAAAAAAAGAAAAATTTTTAAAAAAACCTCGAAATTATTTTTTCTACGAAAATTAACTTTTTATTAAAAATGCGCAAGAAACGGTCGAAAAAATTTTAGCGGGAAAATACAAAATTACCCCGCTAAATTACAAAAAAAGCGCTAAAATTCGACAAACTTGGCGTTTTCGATTGAAAAATTGGAAAAACCCTCTAAATTTGTCCCACTAAATCCAAATAAAAAGCGTTAGATTTTCCCGCTAAAGCACCGTTTCCGCTAAAACCTATTTTCCCCCGCTAAATCCAAACAAAAAGCGCTAGATTTAGCGGGAAAACCTCCACATTGGCAACAGTGTTGGTAGGACAAGCACCTTTTACTCTCTTTGAACTTTCTCTCATTCTTTACAAGTCTTTCCTTCTAGGGAACGGTACAATGGACTATTTTAAATCTGAGCGCTATGGACTCGCCTACCTTTCTTTAAGGCTTGTACAACCCACCATCAACTCAACTAACAACCAAAATCGGAATCAGATGAAGCCAAAAGCAAATGAAAGTTGACATATTCGATAACAAAACCCACAAGGCATTTTTTTAGCTCAGCGCTAGATTTTTGTACACGCATTTGAAGTTGGTGATTTTTTATTATAATTATTAAGCCGCATTTACAATGTTGGAGTACTCCAATCTGTGGAAAACCACCAACTTTAAATGCGTTAAAAAAAATCTAGCGCTGAACTAAAAAAAGCCTTGAGGCAAAACCAAAACTTGCATGAAAAGGGGTGTGTTACACTTTTTAAAATCTTTAAGTATTTTTTGTCTCTTAGGCAAACCCTATTCAAAATTTCAAAATCTTGAACTGGATCAAAATTTCTAAATTAAAACTTTGTGAATATTTTTTACTCAATGGTCTTTGCATAAAGAAACTTTTGGCACCAATTTTAAAAACAAAAAAAATATATTTTTTTACCAAGTGCACTACGGATGCAAAACGCCCTGAAGATGACCTCCAAAATTTTTTTAATTTGCCCTAAAATTTTACATTTTCGGGACACGCTACTGCCCATGGACAAAAGATATATTCTAGCTTAACTTCAGATGTGAAACTTCTTTATTTAGACGGACGGACATTCATAGAATGTCTTAGAATCGATCATGAATCAATAATATACTTTATGAGGTCCACGACCGATATCTCGATCCGTAACTCAATGTGGTTTGAGGATATAACAACGATTTTAATTTAAGTTTTCGAGGTAACTTTTAGCAGCACAGCAACACAATTAGCCTCGTAAATTCTATCAAAGATGTCGGTCAAGTGCCATTAATTCAATACATACATCCAGAGAACTCAATTGCTTGTGTTAGCATTGTTTTTCTTAACTAACTTCATTCATTCCAATTTTGGCAAATAATTTCTTATCATTCACTATAAAATTAGTTTGTGTAGATAGTGAGCAATGATTTACCTCTATAAATTATATAATATTATCTATAGATCTGCAATATCGGTTTTAATGTCTTTTGCCGTTACTGATGATAAGATTACCCATTTTTGAATCTACTATATATTCATCAAAGTAAATGAAATCACATACTATTCACTCCGAATGATCACGACTAAACACTTTTTTTTATAAAAACACAAGTAGTCGAAATTTTGAATTCAGTTGATACCAGGATGGCTTTCGGTTTGAAATTGGTAGTAGGACTTTTGGGTCTCGTAGCTTGTGTGAGTGCCGTACCAAGTGGACGCGTAGTAGGCGGTGTTGATGCCAATGTAGGTCAATTTCCTCATCAAGTTTCATTACAACGTCAGGATGGTTCCCATACTTGCGGTGGTTCTATTCTGAATGAGAACTTTATACTTACTGCTGCTCATTGTGTGGTAGTTGGTGATGGTATTGAACCGTAAGTGTGCTACAGTTTCCTGGCATCGGGCATTATTTTCTAATTGTTGTTATCAATTTTATTCAGTTACCCTCCTCAATATTTCCAAGTACGTGTTGGCAGTATCCAACGTACTGCTGGTGGTAAATTATTACAATTAAAGCGTATTATTGTTAATAAGAATTATGGCAATTTCTTGAACGATGTCGCTCTATTGGAATTGTCCGAACCTTTGGTCTGGACCAACAATATTAAAGCAATTGAAATGGCTACTGCCGAAGTACCATCTGGTGAAGATGTTATTGTTTCTGGTTGGGGACGTTTATATACTGGTGGTCCAATTCCTCACCGTTTACAGTGGAACACTTTAAGAGCTTTAACAACCGCCGAATGTCAGGCTGCTATCAACTGGGGCTACGACAGCTTAATTTGTTTGGCCCACGAACAAGATAATGGTGTATGCAATGGCGATTCCGGTGGTCCAGCTACATTTGAAGGCAAATTGGTTGGTATTGCTGGCTTTGTTGTTGGTGGTTGTGGTACTAGAAATCCCGATGGTTATGCTAAGGTGTTCTATCACCGTGATTGGATTCTTGAAAACATGTCTCCTTAAATGTTTTTATAAATTAAATATTTTAGTTTTTAACTAATAAACATTTCAAGATTGATAAGGGCCTTGATAAACAAAATTACTCTTTGGGCGTATTTGTGGATATTTAGGGGGTCTTTGGTAATGCTCGATGAAGGCCGCGGCTGAAGAGCATGGTGTAAACCAAGTTCTTGTCAAATGGGTTTGCAATAAATTGCAAATTGTTTTAGACCTGATGGGCAACTGGTGCAACAGGCATGGGTTGACCGTTAATCCAGCTAAGACAATGCTTGTTGTCCCAACATAATGGTAAAGAGCGTCCGCAGGTATTATGTATTTAGGGGTTACTCTGTATTAGAGATGCGCGCATTACACGAATTTTTCGTGATTTACGCGTGATCGTGAGTGAAATTTATTTTTACTCACGTAATCGTGAGTGCGCGTGATTATGAAAAATAGTTTCATGCGTGAGCGTGCATGAGTAATTTTTGTTTCGTGAGTTTGCGTGATTTTGTTGTGCTGTTTGAAACAGAAAACGGGTAAAAAAATCGTCATTGTATTGAATTTAGAGGGAAATTAATCCAAAATTGTGATTTTTATTATTGTTTTAAGAAAATTCAATACTTTTTGTGCAAGAAATCGAAAGAAGTAAAATTAAAATTCGCTAATTTTAATTTCGTGAGTCTTCGTGAGCGTGATTTTTTCGTGAGCGTGAGAAAAATTTTAGTTACTCACGTGAGCGTGCGTGAACGTGATCAGAAAAAATAATTTCGTGCGTGATCGTGCGTCATTAAAATTTTTATTTCGTGAGCGTGAGCGTGCGTGAGTCAAAACTCACTCACGCGCCCATCTCTACTCTGTATAGTAAACTAATGTGGACAAAACATGTTGAACTAAATGATTCTCTGGCGTACAGTATTTTCAGGCACTGGGAAGAAGTGGGGTCAAAGAACTGCACTAAATGTGCCTAGCAGTCATTATACCATTTGTGATGTATGCAACTTTGGTGGCCGAGAACTTTGGTTAAATCTATTCGGGCTCTGCTATACTGACTACAAAGAGTGGTTTGCTTGGGGATTACGGGTGCTATGAGCACAACACCAGTTGCAGCTCTTTACGCTTTGCTAGACATGCTTTCCTTTGATCTACATATCGAAGGGTTAGCCATGAAACCATTTTGCACCCTCCGTAAAAAAGGATCATGGCATGGAGACTACTATGCAGGACATGATCAACTGTTTAATGAGCTTTCGAAACTTTGGGCGGTTTTTTCCATGCTCTCATACAGTATGACGCCTTGCATAGAGTTTGTTAGGAAGTTTAGTGAGAAATTTCCGGAACGGGAAGACTAGTGCGATCCAAATAAACTTCTCAAAAATTACTCTGATACTCTCTATACGAACGGTTCTACACACAGAAAACAAATTTGCTAATTTCCAACTGAAATTCAGTTGTTGCAACAAAAAATCGGTAGATGCATTTGAATTAAGCTTGAAACAACTAAATATCGGTAGTTACAACAAAATTTTGTTATTACAACTGTCTTTTTATTGAAACAACTATACAATTCGTTAGCCACATCAAAATGAAGTAGCAGCAACCGAATTTTGAGTTAATACAACTGGAAAATTCAGTTGGAAATCTATTTTTTTCTGTGTAGTACCTCAGTTGGTTTAATGCGCAAAATAGTCTTTCAGACTGAAGTGCTTGCTATTTTGGACGTAGCGACTTGGATAATTAAAAATAGATTTAGGGATAGGAGAATCAGATTTTGTAGTGACAATCAAACTGTGCTCAAGGCACTGGCTTCTCTATTCACAACATCTAAAATTGTCGCATGAGACTCAATGAGGTCTCATGTGAGAACGAGTTCTGTCGCTTGTGAGTTTAGGGTCATAAGAGAATACGACGAAACGAGATTACCGATTCTTTGGCAAACATTGGATCCGATACAATTCCTCACAATTCGGAGCCTCAGATTGATTTAGGCTTGACATGGATGATGTGTTGGATTAACTCTCACATGAAATCAAATTTTATGGAAAGATAGTCAAATGAGTTGACTGGCAAGAATACTAAATGTTTTGTAATAAGATCAGACAAGAAAGAGGCAAAATATTTACTCAGTAGGGCGTCCCGTCAAATCTAAACTTTCGAATAGAGATGGGCGCGTGTTTGATTTTTGACTCACACTCACTCACGCTCACGACAGGAATTTTGAATCACGCACACTCACTCACGAGCATAATTTTTCCACTCACACTCACTCACAATCACGTGAGTTTATTAAATACAACTCACACTCGCGCAAGCTTTACTCACCTAAGCTTAACTCACCCTCACGAAACTCTTATTTATAAAAAAAAATTTTAAAAGCTGAAACTTCAAAAATCTTGCAAAAAGTTCAGCGAAATTTAAATTTTTTTTTTTTTTTTCCGAACCGAAATCTTAATTTTACAATTTTTTTGTTGCTTTTTTTGGTACGAAAGGAAAAATGCAAAGAAATCAACTCACGCACACTCACGCAAAAATCTTACTCACGCACACTCACGCAATTTTTTTCTCACCCTCACACTCACTCACAATCACGTGAGTAAAATGTAATTCAGTCATACTTACGCGTGAATCACGCTCTAATCTGCTCATGTGTCCATCTCTACTTTCGAATTTCATGTCGTAAAATCAACATAGCAAAAAAAATCGACCCAAATATCATAAAACTCGGTATATATGTTGGGACGTACTACACCTATACTCAAACAAAATTTAAGACTTTTAACTTCCGTAGTTTTGGAAATATGACGTTTCAAAAGTCAAGAAAGTCTTTTAAACGGTAAATTATAAATATTTATATCTTGAAAAGTATTTGAGCTATATATGTACAGTAGGGTGGAGTAAATATAGCTTTTTTCGAATTTCAAAAACGTCGATGTTGGGAAAAATTCCTTCTGGGGTCGATATTAACCCACAAAAATATTGGACCTGTAGGGCAATGGCTTTGTGTTCCTTTTTTTGACTTGAAAATCAGAAAATCGCAAACAAAGTGAAAAAAAAATGTTTGACCTTTTTTTTCTGCTTAAAACATTGGTTTATATTTTCAGATATATTTTCGCGAATCGCATATTTTGTACAAATGAAAAAAAAATAAAATAAAAATGTTTGCAAAATGTTATTTGAAAGGTAATGGTTTTGCCTTTAAAACAAAATATCAATGAGTAATATAGCCCAAATACTTTTCAACATATAAATGTGTATATTTCATCCTTTAAACGATTTTCTTGACTTTTGACAGGTCATATTTCTGGAACCACGGAAGTTAAAGGTCTTAAATTTTGTCTGAGTATAAGTCTTATAAGTCCCAAATCAGGAAATCAGTGGTTCATGTTGATAAATTTTAACTCAGTTGTAAATATTTACCGTATAACTCATATCTTTAGATTCCACCACCGATTTTGTTGAAATACAATACCAATTTTAACAAGGCATTGACAAATATATAATGTATGAAAAAGATAAATGAAATGCTTTAAACATTAATGCAATACTTTATTTTAATTACTTTTATATAATATAATTATTGCATTTGTTGAATAATCCAATCGTAATTGCTGGCAACACTAGTAAAAACATCTGGCAACATACTACCGCATTCGCCAACAACAGAAGCAGCAATACCGATTAGGAGATTTTCGTAAACAGCTGGACCGCCAAAGTCCCCACGACAAATACCATTTTTACGGGCACTATCCAAGCAAATGACTTCATTATCTGAGCGACCCAACGTTTTGGAGCACTCAGAGGGATCAAGTACGGTAGCTTCATTAATTTGAAGAGTGCGATGCATATCAGTAGCACTTTCGGAAGTACGGCCCCATCCGGAAATTTCTACTTCAGCGCCAACAGAAGGATTAGTGTTAGCCAATGCAATGGGTTGAATATAATCGCTAAATGTCAGGGGTTGAGAAAGCTTTAACAAAGCAATTCCAGTAGTAAGATCAACATAATTGGGATTGACAGTAATTTGTTCCAAAGTGATACGAGAACCACCGGTGTAAAGATCTGTGGTACCAGCAGCAACTGTAAACATCTGTGCAGGCCATCTGTTAAAAAAAAATACCTTAATGAGAGTGCCAATATTACATGGACGTAACGCTATAAAACTTACGGTTTATCACTGCCAGCAGAACAAACACATTGCAGTGAAGTCAATGCATAACGTTCACTTAAAATAACGGCACCACAGGTAGGTAAACCGGCAATAGATAAAGCAGCTTGATATGGTTTTTGTCCCAAAACTGCGTCATCTCCGCCCACAATACGAGCTTGAGGCGCCGACGTACTTAGAGCAATTGCGGAAAGTAAACACAGAGTTAACGTAATAGGTTTCATTTCCAATTTGATACTATGGCTATTTGTGGAAATAAATATCATATTTATAAGAACAGATTATCAGTAATATGGCCAAAAAATAGTATATAGCACTTGTCTTATCTCAAGGAGCTAGTGATACCGTATACAAAAAAAGAGATACTGATACCAAAAAAAAAAATCATAAATATTTTTAATTAGATAGAAACCAATTGAAATTCTTGGAATACATTTAGATTTAAGAACCACCACTTAAATAAGGTGACAGGCCTACTTCTGATTTACATAGTAGATTTAGATATGAATTGAGAATTGTTTGAAAATCCGTTTTCCAAAAGTGACATAACACCCGAACTAACCCAGCAAAAAAATTGTTGATTGACAAAAGAGGTCTAACCTGGAAAAATGGATGCGGAATGATTTGATGGTTTTACTAAGATTTTTAGTGAGATTTTAGCGCGTTTGGATTAAGATTTAAGGAACAAAATAAATTCACATACCATAAAATACTATTGTTATCAACACTAGTTTAGCTACTACTAATTTTAACAACGCAGCAATATTTAGAATTCTTTTAGTACTCAGCATAAGAGAGACCACGGTTTAGTTATATAAGGTTACATACGATTAGTAAACAAATCCGCCATGTCAACTGTTTGACAAGTTTCGGTGTTTAGTTATGATTTTAATTATCTTAAATTTTGCACACTTTTGCCACCCAAAATTTGTTAAATTTTTAAGAATTTAAAATTTAAAATTATATTTTTTATAAACATTCACAAATTATACAAAATTTTAAACAAAATTAAAGAAAATTAAATTGAAAATTTTTTCAATTGCTTTTTGTTTCGACATTTTATTTTTTTAGTACACACCGATTTATGTCGCTCTTCTCAATCCTTTATATATGTCATTCGTGAGAGAGACGAAGAAAACTAAATAAAAACAAATTACGCTGTCAAACAACGTTAGTGAAATTTTAACAAGTTTATTATTTTTTTTTTGTGAAAATAGTGAGCCATATTGATCAAAATTCTCTTCGGACTTCCTGTCCAATAGTATATTTATGTTCTTTATTTCCATAGGTTGACACCTCTAGGTTAGGTTCGCCAATTTAGCGAATTAACTCGGAGGCCATAAGGGCCATTGAGATTCCCTTAGTTGTTATTTTCCTACTCCCCCTACAAAAATTCTAAACCACCCCGATTCTCTAAGATATTCGGATTGAGATGTCAATGAAACACAGTTTAGGCAAAACCAGATCATCGAAATGACTTTGCCCTAACATACCTTTTCAGACCCGGAAATTTACACAACAATAGTCCCTATCAGAAATTTTTATTTATTTTTTTTATTTTATTTTTATTTATTTTATTTATTTATTTTATTGATGATCTAGCACAACAAGATAAATCTTATAAATGATAGTGCTAGTGAGTATAACATACATACAAAGGTTAATGATTAAAAATTATCAAACAAAAAAGCATTAATATTTTGTGAATAAAATCACACTAAAATTAATATAAATATTAATAGAATATAAAAAATTAAAAAAAGGACAAAAAAAAGCGCAGAAAAAAATAAAGTAATTAACTAACATATTCAAAAACAATTTTAAAAAACAATTTTGATTAGCATATTTAATTAACATATTGAAAATTAAGAAAATTTTTCTAATAGCTCCTTTTTAAACAAGTTTGCGTTGCTTATAAGCTGAGTATCATCTGGAATTTTGTTCCAAAGACGAGTGGAAAAAATAAAAAATTGGCGTTCTGACAAAAGGCTTCGAAATCGTTGTTGAATTATTTTCTTTCCACGACGAGATCTTGCAAATTGAATTCTTCTGAATAAATAGATTGGTTGTTTTTGGGTTATTATTTTGTGCAGGAGTATAAGGCATTTGAATTTTAAAAGATTTTCAAAACTCATTTCATATATCTGATATGAAAACATTGAAATGTGATCACGGCGTCCTTTATTGTAGATATATCTTGCAATATTATTGTATGCAACATTTAGTTTTTCCCATACGTTTTTTTTTGCATTAAGTTTTCTAAAAAAAAATATATAATTTATCTTTGCTAATATGTGCAAAAAAGCTTTTAAAAATTTGGTCAACTCAATTTAAAATTTAGCAAAAACATTAGTGAAAATTTTGTTTAAAATTTCTTATGCTCTAAATAAAGTTTACAAGATATTTTTACAAATTTAGCCTTACCATAGAAAAATAAAATATATTTATAATCAGCTTTTAATTTTATTTCCATACAAAATATTTTTTTTTTTTTTTTTTTTTTTGTAAAGTCGGTTTTCAAAAAATGTATTGAAAATTTTAAATTTAAAATAAAACTTTTGTTAAAATAGACTTTTTGTTTTCTTGTGGTAAGGGCCATTGTTTTTGTTTTTAAAATCGACTTTCAAAAAATGTATAGAAAATTTTAAATTTAAAATAAAACTTTTGTTAAGTAAAACAGACTTTTTATTTTTCTATGGTACGGGCCTATTTGTATGGAAATAAAATTAAAAGCTGATTGCATTATACCGAAAGAATGGTACAAAAACATCAGTGCCGAAAATACACATGTTTTCACTGCATCTTAATAGGGCTCTAAGTGCTACCAAATATTTCTCTAAACTGTGAAAACGCCCACAGGCCTCATTCATGAATTCAGTTGGTTTGGATGCGCTCTTTAACTCGCGATTCCTTTCCAAAAACTGTTGATAAAATTCACAACCAGATTAAAAATGTTGCTGGGTACGCGAGCAACTATTATATGTATAAAATAAAAAATATATTTGTATAAAAGTGCAATGCCCTCTTTTTAATATCATCATATGTGAGTTTTATTATAAACACATTTTTTAATAATATTTTTACTTCAATTTTTATCAAATAAAATCACGTTGTTATAATTAACTTCGTTACACCTTAACGCTATTGTTGTTATTATAATGTTCAAATAATGCGAACATGTCAACGTACTTTAATATGAACAATATTCAAACAAAACTGTTTCGGAACATTAATCTTTAAAATATGTTAAGTTTACTGACCTTTCCAGGAAGATGTTCAAATAGGTACTTTCAGATCTTAAACCATTTTATGATTACTTCCCACTGCGCTGCGATGGTGGGTTTTTTTTGTACAAAAAATTAAAAAAATATATTTTATTTTACAAAACGTTTTTCAACAAAAACCAATTTTTTATCAAAAACTTTTGTTTCTTTATCAAAAGCAGTTTTTCTTCATCAACAATTTTTTTTTTATCAAAAGCTTTTTTGATCAACAATTGCTTTTATAATTTTTTTTTTTATTAAAATTTTGTTCTTAATTTTGTTTTGTTCCATTTTGTAAAAAAGTCAATTTAAAATATTTTAAAATCAGTTTTTGTCGCTTAAGGTATTTAATCAACCTTACCAATGACATCCGATCGTCTAGATCGAAAAAGTACTTTTTGAAGCATTTAAGAAAAAACACTTTAACTTTAAAGCCCCTCCCAAAATGAGCGTGTCCCCACTAGTTTGAACCCCACACTCGACTTCTTAGAGGTCAAAGGTCCAGGTCATATTTTATTTTTAAATTATAAGCAAGTTCGGTATACTTAATGGGTTCGGGAATAATTTAACCCTTTAACGACCACAGGTAAGTATTCTTGCCAAAGCGTTTTTGGCGATAATTTTTGTTCAGGTGATAGATAGAATAAATGTGGCAAAAGATGAATTGTAGAGTAGTGTTAAGGCAACAAAAGTTTAGTTCTCAGTAAGTCTCTAATATGATCCACTAATACTTTTTTAATAAATTCATAAATAATACGTTTCCTAAATAAAAAATGTGTAAAAACATCTCTAAAATTGAAAAAATGGAAAACATTTAAAAAAAATGAGTTTGCTGGAGAAATACGCACAGTTGTTTTAATATTACTTAATTATCATGTTCACTACTTTGAACTAAAAACTGCCAAGAAATTAAAAATTAATTGATATTCAAAAAAAGTTATTGGCTTTGTGCATGAAAATTCTGTGCGATGTTATTTGTAGGGGCATTTCCTGAGTGTTGGTTAAAAAAAATCCCTTTACACATTTGGCCGTTGTTGGTAGCGAAAACTTATTCTTTCATTCTTAAAATATTCCTTAATCATAGATTTCTTTTTGTTTTATTTTTCAGCTCAACATTAATTTCCTGCTAGCATTAGAACTTTATTCAACAACAAAATGTTATGGCGAACGACAATCACATTTCTCCTAATACTATATACCTGCTATAAATCCTCAGCTCATACCGAAATACCTGCTCAAACAAATACTATAGAATTAGAAGCGGCACTGCCAGAACCTCGAGCTTATATACCAGATTCCGAATACTTGGATTTTGTTTATCATAATCATGAAGATTTAACTAGATTTTTAAGGTATTTGTTGGTTTTTTTTTTTTCTATACAAAATTAAAAATAATATTGAAATTTATTATAATTTTTCATTTTTAAAGAGCAACTAGTGCCCGTTATCCGAATTTAACCGCATTGTATTCAATTGGTAAATCCATACAAGGAAGAGATCTTTGGGTGTTGGTGGTATCATCATCACCATATGAACATATGGTAGGTAAGCCCGATGTTAAATATGTGGGTAATATTCATGGTAACGAACCGGTGGGACGTGAATTACTTTTACATTTGATACAATATTTGGTGACAAGTTATGAAACTGATCAATATGTTAAATGGCTGTTAGACAATACACGTATTCATATATTTCCCTCCATGAATCCAGACGGTTATGCCGTTTCAAAAGAAGGCACCTGTGATGGGGGCCAGGGAAGGTAATGCCGTGAAATTTGTTTATTAAATAAACATTTATAAAAATTTGTCATTTGCAGATATAATGCCCGAGGTTTTGATTTAAATCGCAATTTCCCCGATTATTTTAAGCAAAACAATAAACGAGGACAACCGGAAACGGATGCTGTCAAAGATTGGATTTCAAAAATTCAATTTGTTTTGAGTGGCAGTTTGCATGGTGGTGCTTTAGTGGCCAGTTATCCTTATGATAATACTCCTAATGCTAGTAAGTATAATTAAAGTTTTATTTTTTTAATTTAATTAAAAGTTAACATCCTGTCATGTAGTTCCATTTTGAGATTTATTTTATCGAATTTGCAACATTATTTTATGCTTGTTTTTATTTGCCGCATTCATTGTCATTCATTGTTAGAACTTAACGTTTCGTAGGACCATACAAAATCATGGTTAAAATCCATTAATATTCAAAATTTTTTTTTTGTTCAAATAATCAGTTTATATAAAGTTGTGTTAAAATTTTCTTACTTTAAAACCAATATGGCGACTAAAAGGAATATGTAGATCATCGGCATTATGCGCGAGTGAGTAGTTTAGTTCCCTAAAGAGTTAAAAAAAAAATATATATCTATTTACCATATAACACACAAGGGGTTTTCACGATATCGATCATTTTAGTGTGGTAATTTGCAAAATTGTCAAGGTCTCGTTACTTAACTGGTAACGCACCAAAAATAGCAGTAATAAATCATCTGTTCGTTTTTGTTATGGGGCATTACATGTAAATGATTACTGAACGAAGTACTGTCTTATGCGAAAATCTAATGCACTTTCATTGTCACGTAATACCCTATTTAGCAGCAATATTTTTAAGACTTTCTTTATTCTATTACAGTATATTGACAGAAAATGAGAATAGGGTATAAGACGTAACGTCAAAAAAAAAATACTGGGGGAAAGAAAACTTCACCCGCAAAACAAACTCGAAAGAATGAAATTCGAAGGATCCTAGAAAAATTTTGATTACCAAATAATGTATAAAAAAAGGTATAGGATAGCTTATTTCATACATTGCAGCATTGATGATTTTAACATGGGATGAGACTAAAAGTAATGCATCCATATTATGACAAAGAATACCAGTAAGGTATAAAATAATTGATCAAATTTATAACGAAGCATACGAGAAGGTATAAAATATAGCATACTAGAACATAATATATATGTTACGAGTAGTAAAAAAGTAAATTTACTCACGTAATTGTGAGTGTGAGTAAAAAAATATGCTCGTGAGTGAGTGTGTGTCAATCGAAAATTCCTGTCGTGAGTCTATCTCTAGTTTAAACTAATGCATTTTGTTATAAAATATTTATTTTTTATGTTATTATAATGCATTATGTATCCAATTATAAATAATGCATTATTTCAATATTTGAAAGAATACATAATGTAACCAAATATAATTCATCATTGATTTAATGTTTAGAAAAAATAAATATGAAATACATTTTTTGCAATAATCATGCATTACCTAACAAGTTATTAGTAATGCATTATTTTTCAATTTCAAATAATACGTTGTGGAATAAAATAATGCTACAAATAAGGGATATGCATTACCTGGTAATGTGTTATATAATCGCCACCCTTTACCAAAGTTTTGCTGGGATATAATCTTAGAATCTTTTCTATGAAAAATGTCTAAGAAAAATGTATCGGAATCTTAGAATTTTTCTATAAGAAAAAAGTCTTCTGAAATTGGAAAAATATAAGGAAAAATATTGGAATTTCGATGGAAAATTTCAGAATTTTTTATAGGAAAAATTTCAAAATTTTGCTATAGGAAAAATTATAAAGTTTTTCTATCAAAAAAAAAAAATCCTAGTTTTTCTATAGGAATATTTCTGTAAGAAAAATTTAAGAATTTTTCTAAAAGATAAATTTGAGAATATTTTTCGGGAATAAATTGAGAATATTTCTATTGAATTGTTCTATTGAAAAAATCTGAGAATTTTTCAATAGGAGAGGGGGCAATGTAAAAAAAGAAAGGAAAAACCTTTGGGAATCATAGAATTTAATAATGATGGATATCTGACCTCAGGTTCCCTGTAAGAAAAAATGTTGAGTAAAGAAAAATTTACCCCCCAAAACCAAGAGCAGAATCGACGCCTTTAACAGACATTGTTTAAAAAATATTGTACTTAAATATACTTCTGAGCTAAAAATTACATTCTGATGTGTGTTATAAAATTTTATGATGATTCTTTATTTTTGATATGTTAACCATCTAGCTTCCTCTTTAAGGAATATTTTTTTTCCTTTTTCAAAAAATAAAATTAATAAAAGTCTATGAGAGACGACAGTTAGAGGGATTTTGCGTATCAAATTTCACTAGAGTCATTAAAGGCAGAAAGTTCGTCCGGCAAATAGAAAATTCTTAAAAATGTTTGTAAAATATAAAAAAAAAAAACAAGTAAGAAACTATAATCGGTCAAGACCGACCATATGATATCCTACTCCAGTGTTTTCCGGAAAATGGGTCCCAATAGACCGATTTTACTGAATATCGGGCGAAATTTTTATATGGGTCTAAGTCCAAAAATGGTCAAATTATATTCAGAATTGATAAGACCACCAAACCACACGTTTAACAAATACAAACCAATACTTCGGATAGTTACAAACATCAGCATAAACTCATTATACCCTGTACCACAGAGTGCAGTAGGGTATAAAAATTGTACCTATGTGAAAATTTTACAACTTTACCTATTTAAACATTTTCTTGCTTTGACAACCCATATTTTCACAAAATATTAGTAGAGCATTTAACACTCTAGCTGCCTTTTTTCGTAGACTTTAATGTATTTCTTTTAAAAAAGGACAAAAAATGACTCCTTAAACAGGGAGCTAAAAAGTTAACTTGGTCAAAATTCATTATGAAATTTTAAATAACACACATAATTTTAGGCTCACTGCTTTTTTAAGTTTTCTAACGCTGCTTTTCTTGATATTTTTCCACTTTTAAGCATTTTCGTATATCGCACAATCCTGACAACCCCTAATAAAGTTTTGTGAGGAAAATATTTGTAAAACACTTTAACCCTTTAAATGGACGATGGTTTGGGTTTTATTTTTGAATAAGGACTAAAATTACCATTAAAAATGGCAGTTAGAGGGATAATATATTCTAGGAATGAACCACCATCCAATTTTACTGAAAACATTCAGTCATATTTATAAGCTTGGGTTTGCATTTATTATGTTTTTTTTACGTTCTCCAAACGCCTTCGAAAACAAATTAAAAACTTCAGTGGGCCGTAAAAAAGAAATTCAAATTAACTTTGCAAAACCCCTTGCTGATTTTGTTTATTTGATAGTCTACTTTCATTTGGCATTGTATCCATCGATGCTCATTTTTCTTGTTGCACAGTGTTATTTGTGTTTCTTTTAAAATTTCAAATGGGAAAAGTATTATTTGCGAAAAGGACTCTCTATGTAACAAAAAAAAAAAAATAATGGCAAATATTTGACGTTTGGTTAAATAGCAATTTTGCCAATTAACACGCTAAAAACCCCGAGGTCGTGAAAACCCCTACTATAAATTAATTTAAATGGAATGTAGTAATTCCACTGTTAGTCTAGTCGAAAAAATAATAAATTTAAGTGGTGTATGGTATTCTGTAGACGGTTTTAATCGTCTATATTTTTGTGTGTAAACTTATGTCCTAATTTTGTAAAACGCAACGCGCCGCGTTGGGAAAATTTTAATACAATTTGTTTTTGTAACAAAAACAAATTACACAGAAATTTTGACAACGCGGCGCGTTGCGTTTAACAAAATTATGGGGTTAATTCTTTTCTAAAAAAAAATTATAACACTTTTTTCCTTTTTTTGTTTAATTTTACATGTCCATTGGGCACAGTGTTTCAAACGTATTCTGCGGCGCCATCTCTTACACCGGACGATGATGTCTTTAAACATTTATCATTGGTGTATGCTAAAAATCATGCCAAAATGTCACGAGGAGTTGCTTGCAAATCGGCAACACCAGCTTTTGAAAATGGCATTACAAATGGTGCTGCTTGGTATCCGTTGACTGGCGGTATGCAAGATTATCAATATGTTTGGTATGGCTGTATGGAAGTGACATTGGAAATATCCTGCTGTAAATATCCACCAGCATATGAATTGAAAAAATATTGGGAGGACAATCAATTGGTAAGAATTTTAGAAATAAAAGTAAGAAGTAAAAAATACTTTAATTTGACGCAGCCGAACCGAAACAAAATTGAGTACAATTAAATTTGAGTGCAAAACAATTTTTTTAATAGCGTTATTTGAGCTCGAGGTCATTTTTCTTTACTTCTTACAACCATGATATTCTCATAGAATAATATTCAAGAAAATTACCTTTCTGTTTTAATTTTTATTTATGTTGATCAAGATCTTGTCAAGACTACTTCTCAAATTAAATAGGGTAAAATGTCTAAAGTAGTGTTCTCTGGTACTTTTTTATCGCCTATATAATAATAAAATTATAAATTTTGAAATCTGAGATCGTCCAGCCGAAAAGAAAAACTTTTTGAAAATAGTACCTTTTGGAAATTCTGATTAAGGGTCGAACCAGAATCAAATTGCGTCGCGCAAGACGTAAAATAAAAAAACAAACACATCAAATTTGAAATTTTTACGTCCGTTTAATTTAGGTACCTCACATTTAAATTGTAGAACCCAGCTAACAAGCAGACTCAATTAAGACTCCAAAATGGGCTCCAAAAATATAACCAAAATTTCAAATTTTTGTATGAAAGTTAGGCTGCCCATTCGTACTGATTTGATCAGTACATGTACTGATTTTTGATCACGTGTACTGATCAAAAAACGTTGTACTGATTTGTACTGATTTTTTAAAACATGTACTGATTGTACTGATTTTTGAATATTTCAACATATGTACATAAAAAGAATTTTATTGGAAAATTCCAGAGAAAAGCTCGAATTTCCATTAAATAAGTTGTCAGAGTGTTTTTTTTATAAATTAAGTCCCCAGCTAGCAAGCAGACTCATTTTAGACTCAAAAATGGGCTCCAAAAATATAACAAGAATTTCAAATTATTGTATAAAAGTGGTTCATCCAAAAGAGCCCTCGTTTTAGACTCCAAAATGACTCCAAAAAAAAGATTCAAAAAGGGGAAATTTTTTCATACTTTGGAGCCTATTTGGAGTCTATTAAAAAAGTGTAGTTTTTTTGGATTTTTTGCTGTTTTGATTTAAAAATAAAAAAAGTGCGAAAATTTTTGTATATTTTGAAAATCTTTATTTATCTTACAAAAATTCTAAATTAAAAAACATTTTTAATTGTACATACATACACATAATAATTAAAAAAACACAGCCACTTCCAATAGCAATGATATTTTTCCTCGGATCTTCTCAAACAGCAATTTGGCATTCCCTCATTCTTCATTCATAAATTCTTCATTTTTTACAAACTTCCTTTTATTCCCGTTTATAATGGTATTTGCATACATATGTACAAAAAAACGTTTTGAAGAAATTTATTTTCTGACTTATAATTTATTTTGAAAGAAAAAATATTTTTTGGCTCCAAAAGAAACAGTTTTTTTGAGCCTTTTTGGATGGCTCAAAAAATATTATAATTTTTTCACTTTTATAAGTCAGTTTGGACTGATTTTTTTGACGAAACAATTTCTAAAATATTTAGGGGTTCTTTTAGACTCAAATCGCAAGGTTCATTATTGAATCCAAAAATTTAGTGTTTTTGGAAAAAATATTTTAAAACTTAAATAAAATGTGTTATTTTTAAATCTTTTTTGATTCCAAAAAATGAGGGCTCCAAAATCAATAATTTTTTAGATTAATTTAAGAGTCCTAAATTATGAGTGCTCCGAAATTTGTTGGGTGGGTCTAACAATAATAAATTTATAATGAATTAATTCTAAGGAGCTTAGAATTCATAAATTAAGAGGTGTTTTCCCATAGAAAAGAGTTTTTAGAGAGTTATTTTTAGACAAAAAAAACTTAGGCGTACTGATTTGAGTTCAGAAAAAAATGGTCACCCTAATGAAAGTGGTTCATCCAAAAGAGCCCTATTTTTGGACTCCAAATTGAATCAATAAAAAGAGTGCATTTGGAGAAATTTCCCATATTAATTTGAGTCGTTTAGGAGTCCATTTGGAGTGTAAAAAAAAATATTGCCTTTTTGGTGTCAATTTTTATTTTTTTTTTAGATCGCTAATCCTTTAATTTCTTTAAATAGAAAGATCACTCTTTATATATTTTTCTTATTTTGTATATATGTATATACAAATATATATTTATTAATTATAAATTACAAAGGAATATATTTTAAAACTGTAAAACTGACCACAAAGAGCAATTCATCATCTTCAAGAAGCACTTCATTCAGGATCTTCCAAAATAATCGCAAGTCCTGTCGTTGATGTGTATTCCTTTTGTCCAAAAACCACATAAATAGAGCGGTATTTAATTTAAACGCTATGTTTGATTGTTATTTTGTATTTAAAAGAAAATTGTTGACAAATAAAAACAATTTTGAAATATTAAATTTTTTGTTCACTCCGAAAAGACTATTTTTTTGGAATGTTCAAAAATAACTTAAATTTCCCAAATTTTTGAATTCATTTTGGAGCCAACATTTTTAAATAACAATTTCCCCTAATTTTTTAAGTCTTTTTGGACTAATTTCAGATTGCACTTTTTGACTCCAAAAAAAGAGTGTTTTATGAGTAAAAAAATTCAAAATTCAAAAAAAAGTTTTCTTTTTGAATCATTTTTTATTCCAAAATATGAGGGCTTTAAAAACAATGTTTTTTTGTAGTCATTAAGGAGTCATAAATTTGGAGGGCTCAACATTTTGTTGACTGGGAAACGAAAAATTATTGGGCGTTACGCCTTATGCGACGTAATTGGATTCAGGTTCGACGCTTAAATGGGGTGAAAATTGATAAAGTAGTGCTGTCTTGTCATAGAAACTGGAAATCTGATATCGTCCAGGCAAAATAAAAACTTTCTGAAAAAGGTTCCTTTTGAATGGGTTAAAAAGGGAAAAAATTGTGCTTTGTTGATTTCGCTATCTCATGAAATGGATCATTCAGCGAATGATAAAATCACTTTATAGAATGTTTGGGTACTAAAAGTATTAAAAGAATACTTTTGGGCTTTTTAGACTACGTGAAGTATTGGTCACAAAAACTTAATTTTTGGAATGTACGCCCGTCATTGAAACAAAACATTTTGAAAAAAGACTTAGGAATTTCTGATATTAAAGAGTAAAATGGTGTAAAAATTGCACTTTGATACTTTTTGGATTTCCAACATAACTTTTAATTTAGAATCTACTTAGGATCTTCCACCGAAAAAAAAATCTTGAACAAAAAGGTTTTTAAAAATTTCGATACTAATGGGGTTAAAGGAGAAACAAATGGAAAATTTTAACTTTTGTATAACTACTGAGCTAAAGAATGAAAAAGGGGAGCTTAATGAAATATATATTTTTTTTTTATCAAATATTGTTTACTCGAACTTTTTTCAGTCTAACTTTTTTTTTGTTTCACTCAAAATTTTTATTTAGATATTATTTTTGTAGTCAAAAAACTTTAAATTTTTTCCCGAAAAAAACAACAAAATTTGGAAAATTTTCCAAAAGTTCAAATTTTTCTAAGAATTTTGTTTGTGTGAGTGCACATGAGTGTGAGTTGTCTTAAATTTACTTACGTGATTGAGAGTAGAATTAGAAAGCTCGAGTGAGTGTGAGTGATTGGAAAATAACTGTCGTGAATGCGAGTCAAAAGTCACTCACGCGCCTATCTCTAATTCATACGTTGACTAAACTTAACTACCGTTGCCCAGTATTAGGGATATCAGTTGTCAATTTTAAATAATTTTTTATACAAAATTATTTCAACCCGCAAAACCGTATCCCCAATACTGGGAAATAGTAGATAAGGGTGGGCAAGGGTAGTTAGCATGTAAATTGCTCTTTTATCAAAAGGACATAAAATTTTTAAATAGAATGGGTTTTTTTGTTTGTTTTTTTTTACGTCTTGCGCGACGCAATTTGATTCTGCTTCGACCCATAGAGTTCCTTTATTCAATTTTTAAGTCAAACGATTATTTTTATGATTATCTCTTCTTCAAAGTGGGCATTAGGATGACAGCGAAATGTATGGGGATTTTTTTTTTAATTGAATATCGTCGGGTCGGATTATTATGCTACAGTGTCTAAAACTGATGTGGACAAAATTTTACCCTAATCAGAAAACCTTAACCCGTGCCCCTTGAGGTCAAAGTTCTCAAGGTAGAAAAAAAATTCCATACAAGCAAAAAAAAAATTTTTTTCGAGCCTTATTTTTTTAGTTTTGAATGTTAGTGAGCTCTATTATTGCCCTTGAAAATACAGTTAATTTATTTTTTTGGTTACAGCTTATTTTGGTCTAAAATTGGGGTCGAAAACTGCAAAAATGGAGTGTTGGCCCTAATTAAGACCAAAATTACGATGTCACCAAAAAATAAATGAATAAACAAAGAAACCCAATTTTAAAGAGCGACAAAACATCTTTAATGTGTGCTTGACAAAACTAGAAAAAAAAATTTTTAGAGTAAGCCCCCACCAGCATCAAATTTTTTTCCAAAGTCCACTTTGGAATTGAAAAACTTGTGCGATCAAAATTAATTTTTTTGCCGTTAATAAGCTAATAAAACTCACTAACATTAAAAAATAAAAAAATCTAAAAAACCTAAAAAAATTAATTTGTCGTGTATGGAAATTTTTTTTACCTTGTAAACTTTGACCTCAAAGGGGTTAAAATTATCCGATTTGGCTGAAATTTTGTCCACATCAGTTTAGGCCATGTTGCACAATATTCCGACCCGACAAGGTTAAAAATCCAAAGTTGAAATTTCGCTGCCACCCTAGTGTGCATACTTAAAATTTTGTTAAATATTTTTGTTATTATTTTCTTAGTCCCTTATCAAATTTTTGGCTGAAGCTCACAGAGGTGTACAAGGATTTGTGCTAGATTCAAATAATGCTGCCATTGAAAGAGCCTCCTTGAAAATCAAAGGCAGAGATGTTGGATTCCAAACAACTAAACATGGCGAGTTTTGGAGAATATTATTACCCGGTTATTATAAATTGGAGGTAAATTGTAAAAACAAATTATTCTTAAAAAAATGTTAAATAACAAGTTTTAATTCTATCAATAAACATAGGTCTTTGCCGAAGGTTACGCTCCTCGAGAAGTAGAATTCGTAGTTGTAGAACAACATCCCACATTACTAAATGTAACTTTACAGCCTTCAAAGGTAAGCATTTTCTAAAAATGTCGTGTGACATATAATACATTTTTTTTTTTTTTAACTTCATATTTTTTTCTAATTAATTAAGCATGTTGCACTAAATTTCATGTAGATTTTTATCTAAAGAATACGTTTTTTTTCTCTTTTAATTGTCTTCCTTTAATTTTATTTTTTATGATTATCCCTTATTTTTTTGTTTACTACTTTTCTTAATATATATTTCAGCAGTTTACTACACCTTCTATAACATCAATCAGGACTAATCGAAAAAATGTCAATAATAAAGTAATTTTCCCTAAAGATTAGTTTGTTTTTCAAAATAAAAAAAAAAATCTAAAACTTGTTGTTCATTTGAAAAGTAGTTTGAAATGTTGTTAATTATGAAAAATTTGGTTCCTCGTTATTAAAATTTAGATATTTAGCCATAAGTTTGTAATCAACCACAGATAAATTTTCAAAATCTTAAAATTTAAAACAATAACGATAATATTATAATAAATAAATATTTTAACAAAAACTGGTGCTTGGTTATGTTAAACTAATAACACTTGAGATGGTGTCTCTGTAGTAAGTATAAATAATCTCTAACATTGAAATTAGTTTCATCATACCACCAACCCTCATACATCATAACATGTATAAATTATTAACAAACAAGTAAGAGTGTTAAATTCGGCTGTGCCGAATCTTTTATACCCTCCAACATGCAAATAAATAAAAAAAAAAAAATTGCAGGGGCGTCTTCTTTTTTTTTTTGGGGGGGGGGGTCGGTAGTGGTAATTGGGGGGCACAATTCCTCTCGAATAAGTGTTAGAAAAAAATAATTCTTATGCTTTTTGCACTAAAGAAATACAAATTTATCATTATATAAAAAAAAAAAATATTCCACGCCCAAAAAAGGGGGCGGACCGTAAAACGATATTTTCTAATTCTGTGGGTCCAAATGCAGGACCTTGAACTTCTTGTAGCATAAAAATGTTGGATTTGTTGAACAAAAACACAAAAAATCATGTAAAAATATGATATTTTTCAGAGGTTGGTTTAGTTCTTCAAGGGGGAACTTTTTCCCCCCTGGTCCGATTTTGCCCATCTCCGAACTTAACCAGCCTATGAACATAAGACATATATGTGCCAAATTTCAGGAGTCTATCACTTTTATTTTGGACTGTATCGTGTCCTCCACAGACGGACGGACGGACGGACGGACGGACGGACGGACGGACAGACGGACATCGCTAGAATGTCTTAGAATCGATCACTGATCAATAATATATATACTTTATGGGGTCCTAGACCGATATTTCGATGCGTTACACACGGAATGACAAAGTGAGTATACCCCCATACTGTAGTTGGAGGGTATAAAAATAACTTTATTTAGTATTTTTACGAATTATTTCTATAAATTCACTCATTTTATTTAATAATATGCACCAATATTTCTTCAAGTGTTTAATGAATTTAGCTAAATAAATATCATAGCATATTTTTAGGCATTTACACTCCAACTACTACAGAGTGTTTCATATTTTACAAATTATATTTCATATATGACCATTAAATATTAATTTTCTATTTTTTGTTGTTTCAGCGTACCGACAATATTCCCGTATCACAGCTATATCGTCCACTACCTGGACCACCACCTGGTCACCACTATAGGCCACCATCATCATATGGAGAATCTGGCATATTTTCATCCATTACCAGTGGTCTAAACAATTTATATTCCAATATATTTGGCTGATCTTTTCTGTTTTTAATCGAGATATTTCTCGATTATCGTATATTATATTTACTTTTAGCTTTTTTCATTATTATGTCCATTATTCATATAGCAAGTCGGGATAATTTCGATCAAATTGTCGAGGAGTAAACCGTTGGAGTATCTGTAGAAAGCACTGCCTTAATAATTAAAAAAAAATAATAAATTTCATAATTAAATTATTTTGTAAAACAAACAAAGAAACAGTTTTTTTTAGATTTTAAGATTATTTATTATTGTTAAACAATTTAAGAAAAAAAAATAATAATGTTGAAAAATAAAATTGTTCTCATCTTTAAAAGTAGGTATTATTAAGACAATAAGTTATAAAAACAAATTATTTATAAAATAAAAAATAAAAATAAAATCTATTTTTTAGAAAGTATAAAGATTATTATTTTTTTTTAAATGGAGCAGGGCGTATTATACAGGATATATTATATTGACAATAGAGTACAAATGCAAATGTTTTTGCATCAAATGACGAAGTTTTACTTAAATTTTCTTCCTTCATTGAGGAAACATTTTTTTTCACCAGACACTCTACCCAACGTGCCAAAGTCACTAGATACAAACATGTTTTTATATTTCAATAAATAATTTTTTTCTACAAAAAATAACCCACACAAGTAAAAACCAATGATTTCTCCTTAAAAAATGCCAACAATTAAAAAAAAAATAACGTACACAAATCATTAAGACTTAACGTTAAACAAATGTTTTTTCTTTTAAAAACGACAAAACGTAAAACTTTTTAAATAAACTACAAATAATTTTTTGAGTGTAATTTTTTTTGAAGTTTCATTCGGAACGACAAATTAAATTTAGAATTAAAATCTTTCGAATACCTGATTCTGATTCTGATTTCAACATAATATTTTCAGTGTACTAGTTACATTACTTTATCAATTGAGTAAAAATGACTTTTAAAAGGACCCCTGCATATGATTTTGGCTATCACTACTGTTTACATTACATACAACCCTTAAAAAAGAAGTAGACCAATTTCCTTTTCGTTTCAACCACCTTTTTAACAAGGTATATTTATTTATACCTTGCCTAATTGAAGAATATTTTTAATAGAACAGGTGTTGGTGTTTGTGATGTTTTAAAAATTCCGAAACATATGACATTATTTCCATTTATGTATGTGTTTTTATTTTCAGTTTGTTTTAGTTCAGTTCCTTTTTCAGTTCTCCTTGCCGAATCCAGCTCAGAAATAAATGTCAAAATAATAATAAAATATTTGCTATAATCTAAAATCGTTAACTATTTTTATTTTGAGACGAAATTTTATTGCTTTATTTGTTTTTATTGCGAAATTAATAATTTTTATTTTGAAAATAAAACAAAAATAAAACAAACCAAACAGGTAAACCTTGAAAGGTTTATTGGACGAAAACACAGAGTAAATTTATTAACATGAGCGATTTTGATGGGAAAAAATTCTATGGATTTGCAATGCAAAATGATCCAAATTTAACAACGACTACAAACAATTTTGAATTTCGGGTAAGTAAAAATATAATTTTTTTTGTTATTGTTTACATGTTTCTCTAGAGAAACATTGTTAACTTTTAATTTTTTATAAATTAACTCGTGGCGCCCGTTGATTAAAGTTTTGGATTTTTGAAAATTAAAAAAAAATAAATAAAAAATAGAGGTATTTAGAATCTTGCTGCCATCCCTCAGAATGTAGCAAAAGATACATGTATTTTGAAATGTTATTTAAAAAATTGCGTTTTTACCACCCGTACTAGGTCTGGCAAGTAAGACTCTGAATCCCACTAATATGTTTGGGATACATTATATTTACATATAAGACCGAATTTACATAAGGCAATTTAAATTGCGGCAATTCTGATTTTCTAGTGTATCAGAGAGAGAGGGAAGAATCTTAGATCTCTCTCTGATACACGATAAAATCAGATTTGCCGCAATTAAAATTGCCTAATGTAAAAACGGTCTAAATAATTTCAAAATCGGTCAAACGGTTTTAGAGATATCGCTATTTGAAATTAAAGAAATTAAAAAAAAAATAGAAATTTCTTTCCTTGACCTTTAATAGAGCTTGAGATGAACTTTCATTTAATCTTAATTTGAGCTAAACCCGATAATATTTACCAGTGGCGCCCTTTAATCAAAATTTCGAATTTTTAAAAGCTTTTGGAAAATTGAAATCTTTGATAAGCAAAGTTTAAATGAAAGTTTGTCTCGTGCTCTCTGTATCAATAGGTGTTCTTTCCAAAGCAAATTTTTTCTAGAATTTGTCATTACATGCATAACGCATTGAAATATCGGTCGAGGACACATTATATTTATACACACTCAAAAAATTAAGTTAGTAAACTCAATTGAAAATGTCAGTTAAAATAAATACTTTGTAAGTTGTTTTGGGTTCAACTACTTTTTCAGTTAAATCAACTAACAATGTTAGTTATTTTAACTGACAAAAAACAACTGACTTATGTAGTAAAAACTACTTACATTTGTAGTCAAAACAACTTACACATGTAGTAAAAATAAAATAATCAATATATAATTTTTTTTTTTTTTAATTTTTCAGAAAAAAAATTGAAGACCAAAATTTTTCCAAGTTTTTTTTTTTTCAAAACAAGTTGTGAAAAATAAAAAAAAAAATACTACCTCCGCACAGTGATTCGTTTCATTGGCAAAAATCAAAAAAAAAAGTATGTCTTCAATGTTGATGATATTTTGTATTTTTACAGTTTAATAGTAAACTAAAAGAAATATGTACTTTTCGGATTTTTAAGAAGTCATATGTTGCCACAAGAGGGCGCTAAAGTATGGAAATTCAACGCTATTGTGTTAAAACCTAAAAATTGGTTTTTATAGGTTTACTAAAATAATTATGAAAAATCGAATTTTAAAGAAATCAACGAACTTTTTTTTGCAAAAGATACTTTAATATATTAGCTAAATGCTGTATTTGCATTTTTTTAAAAATTAATTTTAAAATACATTTTTGTATTGCTCTGAAATCTATATTTTTTTTACCGAATCCCAAAAAATTTACAATTTTTGATGGAATGCATAAAAAAAGTTCGTGAGTCAAAAAATTATTTTTTTCGCTTTTTCGATAGCTTGGACTATAGTTTATAAGGCAAAACAATAAAAATAACTAAGTTTTTGTCTGAAGTTGGAAAAAAGTTAGGTTTTTTTGTGTCTTTATTTAATTTTTTTCAAAAGCTATATTATTAATGGAAAAAATATTAAAAAAAAAATCGAATATTAAGTATTTTTTCTTTACACATTTATATATTATATAGTATTCTGTAAAAATATAATAAAAAATCAGAAAAAAATTATGCAGTACGTGGGCCGTTTTGCTTTAAAAGTTATCTATGACTTTTACTAAAATCCCCAAAATCACCAAATTTTAATGGCTCTAATAAAAAAAGTTCGTGAATAAAATTTTTTTGTTTTTTATTTTTTTTGTAGCTTTAACTATGTTTTATAAGATCAAAAAATAAAAATAACTAAGTTTTTTTTTTAAGTTGAAAAAAAAATTTTTTTAAAAAAATCTAAAATTGCATTATTTTTTTTTTTATTTATTTTATGTACTGTAAATAAATTTAAAAAATACATCAACATTTTCGTGTTTTTTATATAAAGGGTTTTATTGTATTGTATACCATAAATTTATAGTAAATAATTCGATAAAATAAGTATACAGTGGGCCATTTTGCTTTAAAACCAGTATTTGAGTTTCGTTGGTATCCCAAATCAAAACCAATTTTTTTTTTTGAGATACATAAAACAAGTTCGTACTTAAAAATTATTTTTTATTGATTTTTTTAACATCCTGGACTGTTTTCTATACGATCAAATAATAAAAATAACTAAGTTTTTGAAAAAAACGAAAAAAAAAAAAAAATTTCAAGTATCCAAAAAAATTTTTTTTTTAGTTTTTTGTTATTAACGGGGTATATACTTAGAAATAAAGCAAGTATTAAACGACTTTACTTAAAACTTATCTTGAATAAATTTATTTTCGTAATGCAACTGGAAATAAGTGTTGCGAATGTTTTGTTTTTGCAGTTATTATGTATTTTTATTTTGACTATATTTAAAAAAGGATATATTAACAGCTTTTTTGTTACCGCAAACAACTCAACGAAATTTGGCACACTTATTAATGTTATTTGATCTAATCTATATTAAAAATTTGATAGCAATTGAAAGATTTTTAAAATAGTTACAGCGATTTCAAGAAAAAGGATATATGCCAGCCACGCGAGTCCTTGCTCAGATTAAAAAACGAATGTTGTACGTCGATGGTTATCTAAATTTCTAAGACAATAACTAAGTTAAGTAATTTTATATCAAGTTTTGTGGCTAAAACTCCACTTTTAAATTTCAGGATATACGACAGGTACAAATGTCCTTCAACCGATTTGCTCAAACTTTTTATTTTTTTTTTCTATTAATTAATTTTATGCTTGCGTACCAAATTTGGAAAATCGTTGACAACTCTTTCTATTTTATTTTTGTGATTAAACTATATTAACACTTTATTGCAGTTTTTAAAAAGGATATATAAATAACTTTTGTTTTACAGAACCGATTTCAGCGAAATTTGGTACACACATTGACATCACTAATTCAAATTTTTACAAAAAATTTCAAGGGTATCGAGTAATTTTTGAGCGATTTACAATTTTTTAAAGAAAAAGGATATATGGCAGCCACACGAGTCCTTGCTTCAATCTAGAAAAAAATTTACACATAAAATACTATATCAAAATTGGTAACATTGACAAAGTTTGGGAATTTTGTGACCATTTTTGTAGTTTTAATCACATATTTAAATTTCAGGATATATGGGGGGAAGGCGTGTCCTTGCTCCGATTTTTCCAAAAATTCGTTTTTTTCTTGATTAGATAATTAAATGCTTGTGTACCAAATTTCAGAAATCTGCGACCAATATTCTATTTTTGCCCACTCGATATATGGGAACGAATCACTGTGCTCCGTCCCGAAATATTTTTAACATTTCTATAGATTTTTTTGTCCCAAAATAAACTTTACGTTTTATTTAGCAGTGTTTTAGTTGAAATAATACAAGATTAAGTTAAAAAAAAACAATCTTATACTAATCTCGTCTACTAAAACTGTAACAAAATTAATTAAAAATATTTGCAAGATGTCCCTATTGCATCCATAATGCATTTATTAAAAACCGTTAAAAGGGCCTCTAGCGTAAAATTTCTTATTTCATACGCGCATAATTTTCATCTTTTCGACAATAGTGGACACCATGCCTGTTTGTAACGTCGAAAACAAGTTGTCTCATTTATCTGGATGCAGTTTGTTGCAGTAAAATTTATTTTTATTTTTTGGAAATAAATTAAAAATTTTTCGGAGATAAAAAAAATAATATTAACTATCTTAAATAAATGTTACTACATTACAGTACTTTTTTGTTAATTGTTCAAAAAAAACCGACTTAAAATAACTAACAGAAAAAGTTGTTTGATATTTTTCATACAAAAACAACTGACTTGAAAACAACTAACTACTGTAAAATATACAAACATGTTGTAACTTACATAATTTTCTGAGTGTATTATTGATCCGTAAAGGTTTCTAAGATAGAAGAAAAAAAATATAATATAAAAAATAAAATATAGAAGAAAACAAGTAAGAGTGTTAAATTCGGCTGTGCCGAATCTTTTATACCCTCCAACACGTTTAAAATTAAAAAAAAAACGCAGGGGCGTCTTTTTTTTGGGGGGGGGGGGCAGTGGAGTTGTTGGAGGACACCTGTACCCCCGCTTTATATGTTTACAAATTATTTGTTTATGCTATTTACGCTTAAATAAATGTTACTACATTACAGTACTTTTTTGTTAATTGTTCAAAAAAAACCGACTTAAAATAACTAACAGAAAAAGTTGTTTGATATTTTTCATACAAAAACAACTGACTTGAAAACAACTAACTACTGTAAAATATACAAACATGTTGTAACTTACATAATTTTCTGAGTGTATTATTGATCCGTAAAGGTTTCTAAGATAGAAGAAAAAAAATATAATATAAAAAATAAAATATAGAAGAAAACAAGTAAGAGTGTTAAATTCGGCTGTGCCGAATCTTTTATACCCTCCAACACGTTTAAAATTAAAAAAAAAAAACGCAGGGGCGTCTTTTTTTTTGGGGGGGGGCAGTGGAGTTGTTGGAGGACACCTGTACCCCCGCTTTATATGTTTACAAATTATTTTTTTATGCTATTTACGCTTAAATAATAAATTTTTATCGTTATTTTTAATTATTTTCTATTACAACGCCCCCAAAGGGGGGCGGCCTGAAAAAAAATCTAATTTCCTAACCCCCTTGGTCCAAGCACAGGTCTATGAACATAATATGGCATACAAATGCTACATTTGTTGAGCAAAAACTAAAAAAAAAACTCGTAAAAATATCGTATTTTTCAGGGGTCGTTTTAGTTCCTTAAGGGGAACTTTTTTCACCCTGGTCCGATTTTGCCCGTCTTCGAGCTTTACCTTACCAGTAATATAAGAGATATTCTTGCCCACAGGGGTCTAGCTCTTTTGGTTTGGACTGCATCGTTATTTCTACAGACGGACGGACGGACGGACATCGTCTTAGATTCTATCATGGATCAATATTATATATACTTTGTGGGGTCCCCAACCGATATTTCGATATGTTACACACGGAATGACAAAGTGAATATACCCCCATACTGTGGTTGGAGGGTATAAAAAATATTGATGAAAAAAAAATATTGACGAAATAAAAAATTTATGAAAATATATTGATGAAAAAATATATTGATGAAAAAATATATTGATGAAAAAAAAAAAAAAAAAAATGGTGGAAAAAATATTGATGAAAAAAAAATATTGATTAAAAATTATGAAAAATAATTACGTTAAGTTTTATTCACAAGCTGGTGAATATTTTTTTATTCACCACGTGGTGAATTATTATCCAATTCACAGAAATTCTTATTTTCTTTTTTGTTAAAAACATTATCATGACCGCTTTTTAGAAATATTTGATATTCGTGTTCAGAATGCGAAAACTAATTTTTAAAAAATCAAAATTTTTGTGAAATTTTTCAAAAACAAAAAACTTTAATCGAAGGACGCCTCGGGTTAAAATAATTAGATTTGATGTAGCATTGGAGCCAATTAGGCGGATTTTTCTTGTTGCATAGTTCAATTTTCTAACTACCCAGCAAATGTAATGCAGTGGGTAATGAGTAGTGATTATAGGTAATGTAATTGGTAATCGTTACTTTTCACAAAAAATTACCTAGTTTTTGCTGGGTAGCCTCAATCGTTAATTCTTATTACACTGTGCAACAAGTTTTGGCTCATCAACTTGAGCCACAATGGCTCCAATGTCAAATGAAAGTAGACCATCAAATAAACAAAATTATCAAAGGGTTTCGCAAAGTTATTTCGACTTACTTACTTTTTTATTGCGCACTAAAATTTTTAATTTTTTATCAAAGGCGTTTGAAAAACGTCAAATGAAACTATAATAAATGCACATCTGACTTCATAAATATGGTTGGATGACTTCAGTGAAACTGTATGGTGGTTCTTTTTCTAGAACATATTTTACCTGTAAGTACCATTTTAAGGGGTCATTAAAGATATTAAAATATTAAAAACTTACAATTAGTGGACCATAAAAAAGAAATTCGAACTGACTTTGCAAAACCCGTTGGAAATTTTTTTAAAAAATTTTACTTCTTTTACTAGTTTTTAAGATCAGAATTGCTTGAAAAAGCCATTCATAAAGTACACAATAAAGAAGATCCTAAAATGAAAGAAAAGAATATGATGTGGCATAATTTCTGTCAAAAGCGTGAAACTAATATTATAAGCGAGAAAAAAACTGGATTGCTATCAGAAGTTTCAGATTCATTTCAAACAAATTCTAATAATTCACAAAATACGAAAAAAGAAAGAGATCTAAGTGACCAGGAAGTGGACGATTTAATTGACAAAGCAAAGCTTAAAGCAGATAGTTTAACAAGTAAATCCACTCTACTTTCTTATAGTCCAAACAAAGGGCTTACAAGCAAAAGTCCTCGAACAACAGATATGTGTACTACTAATGTACATCATTATATAATGAGTTTAAGAAACATAAGTCCCGTCAGTGAAGAAGCTTTATGTCTTACCAAAAATATAGATGAGGTGTATTTTGAAGAACCACAACAAGTTATACCTGATAAAGAACAAATGTATGATCATAATGTACTATTGGAGGAATATCGGCTACCACAACCAAAATGGGTAGAAATTGTGGAACAAAGCAAAGAATCTCGTTTAGAAATTGATATTAAAGAACACTGTGGAAAAACTTCTAATCCTTTAAAATCAACGAGACCTATGTCGTCTTATAATGCTAATATATATCAAAGGCCCATCCAGGAACATTTTATACCGGGTGGTTTATTGACCGAAATAATAACAGACAATATACGAAGTGATAATGATGATTATATAAATAAATTACAATTTGACAATAATGATGGAAATGGTGAGAGTAGTTACATTATTGAGGATAGTGATGAAGAGTTTGAAGAGTTGAAGGTAAATCGTCCTCAGTACTTAAAATATACCCAACCTGGTCAAAAATCGGATGAAATGTTGAATTTATCAATTGAAGATGATGATAATTCACGTGTAGCAGAATTAATTGGAAAAGAGGTTTATTATTTAAAAAAAAAAATAGAAAAGTTAGATTTTAAAGAACTTTTGCTTTTTTCAGATGCCCAATTTGGATGCACAATATTTAACAAATTCATATCCCCTCGAATTTACTGATTTTTCTGAAGATGTTTCGGACAACGAAAAACAAATAAATAATGAAGTAAGTAAACTTAATTAAGAGGAAAATCATGATACTTGATCAATTTTAAGACAATCTAGACATGTCCGTCTGTCTAGAGAAGAAAAGGTTTCCAGTTGTGGAACTAAAGCAACCTACAGCAAAACTTTATTGCGTTGGTCTTGGGACAAGGGGAATAAGAATAGGAAATTATTTTTCCCCACGAGTCATTTTAAAAAATCTGACCGAGGGTCTTCTGATTTCTTTTTATTTTTCACGCAAATTCTCTATAGAGCCATTTACAAATTTTACTAATCAAATCGAAAATATTCGAAAATTGCAATTCGAAGTGTGCAGGGGTCCGCTAGTAGAATATATTTAAGATTTAGCAAAACCAAAAATAACACTCTACCTTTTAATAATATAATTTTTAGCCACAAATATACATTAATGGTTCAAAGAAACAACAATTTCAAAATGATCACCTCACAACGTCTGAGGTTACAAAATCCTCTAAGAGATGTGCGTCTCCTCAAAAGGAGTTTAATCAGAAGTTAAAAACTGAAGCTAAGCCAACTTCAAGACAGCAGCATATAGAGCGTACCTTTGAACGTCTAGCGGGTGGTGGTTGTGCCAGTCCATTCACAACCCTAAATGAAAGTGCACGAAGTTCAACGACAGCACAATCACAAAAATTCTCTAGAATGCATTCTCAATGTAACTTTGAACGTCTAGAGGGCGGTGGTTGTGTTAGACCAGCCACACCTCTTAATCGTAGTGCACGAAGTTTAACGCCAGTCCAATTACAAAGAGCCTCTAGGGCGCATTCCAAGTGTCCTTTACCTGATCAAGATTTTTCTACAAATCGTATGCCTATAAAACCTAAGAAAACTGGAAGTCACTCTCAAAGATCAAATAAATTTGTTTATAGCAAGTCTATAGAAGATTTAAAAGCAGAGAAAACCCATATATTTAATAAAATGACGGCAACCCAAGAAAAAATGATCGAAGTGTTGGATAAATTAAGGTAAGCCAAAATTAGATGAGTATTTAGCATAGCCAGAGGCAGTTTACACGCAGCGGTTTTTCTTGCACGCCTTTTTTATCTGAGTTTTTTATGGCAATCGGGGGTGAGAAGCAACGAAAGAGGAAAACAGAACTCGTGACTTTTGCAAGCAAAAAAAGGCAGTGTGTAAATACCGTCTTAACAATTTAGAAATTTATTATTAGCACCTGAAGATTGGCTTTTAAAATATGTAAAAACTAAAAACTTTATATAAAAACAGGGTGAGTGGTAAATGTACACTCAGAAAATTATGTAAGTTACTACATGTTAGTTATTTGTAAATTTTACAGTAGTTAGTTGTTTTCAACTACAAAGTCAGTTGTTTTTGTATGAAAAATATCAAACAACTATTTCTGTTAGTTATTTTAAGTCGTTTTTTTGAACAACTAACAAAAAAGTACTGTGATGTAGTAACAGTTATTTAAAGTAGTTAATTTTATTTATTTTATCTCTGAAAATTTTTAAAGTTTTTTTACCAAAAAAAAAAAAATCGTTATTTTTATTTTTCACAACTTTTTTTTTAAAAAAAAAACTTGGAAAAAACTTGGTCTTCAATTTTTTTTTCGGCAAAATGTTTTGAAAAAAAAAATTATATATTGATTTTTTTTATTTTTACTACATTTTAGTTGTTTTGACTACAAATGTAAGTAGTTTTTACTACATAAGTCAGTTGTTTTTTGTCAGTTAAAATAACTAACATTGTTAGTTGATTTAACTGAAAAAGTAGTTGACCCCAAAATAACTTACAAAGTAGTTATTTTAACTGACATTTTCAGTTGATTTTACTAACATAATTTTTTGAGTGTAGATGTAGAAAACATAGATCCGTCCACCCGTCTGTTTGTTTGTCTGTCTGTTGTAAACAAGCTAACTTTTGAAAGACTTTACGGAGGCTCCTAAAGTTTGGCATAAATGTTGGTCATTTACCTGGTCAGCAAAGTCGGTCCAGTGGTTTAAAAGTTATTAGCAAAAGTGTGAATTTCGGGGTTTTCGCAAATTTTCGAGATAAAAAACGCTTACTTTTAAAATATGATTCTGTCCAGTAGTTCCAAAGATATTAGCAAAACTGTGAATTTCAGATTGTACCGAAATCGGTCCAGTGGTTAAAAAATTAATAGCAAAATAGTGAATTTTGGAAAGGGTTTTTCGCAAATTTACGAAAGAAAAAAAAACGCTAACTTTCGAAAGACAATTCTGAGGCTGTTGAAGCTTGGCACTTAAATTTCTCGTTTCCCTGGCCTGGTTGGTATTGAATTTCACCAAAATTTGTTAAGAGTGCTTCAAAAGTTATAAGCGAAACCGTGAATTTCAGGTTGGTTTCACCTTAAATTCACGTTTTTAAAAAACCCTTAAACAAGTTTTAAATACATTGGTAAGTCATTAAAATATTTTGCAATGGATTTTTGTAACTCAAAACTTTTTTACACAAAAAAAAATATACTCAAAAAAAAAATATTTTTTTTTGACAAAAAAAAGTTTTTTTACTCAAAATAAAATATTTCAAAATTGTTAATTTTTTCACGTTAGAAAATTTTTCTAACACTTAAAAAGGGCATTGTACACTGAAAGAATTATTGTTCATAATATCTATGAACATATTTCATAAAACCAAATTCATAGAATCTATGAAACAATTCATTGTCTGAATGAATATTCATTAGTATTTTGAAATATTTCATAGAATTTTATTCATAGATTTTGTAAGATTCATAGAAAAAATTCATAGAAAAAAAATGTCATTAATAATTTTTTAAAAATTAAAATAATGTTACAATAATTAAATAATTTGAATTAATATATTAAAAAAATATAAAAAAAACATAAAAAATGTAAAAAAAAAAAAAAAATATTGCTGCCCAGGCGGGGTTCGAACCGAAGACCTACCGGCTGGGAAATTTATAGTCGACGCCTTAGCCAGCAGCACCACCAAAGGAGGAAAACCTCGCCGACTAACACTTAGTTTTGTAATGTTCGTTATTTTTTTTTTTTTGCAAATACACAAACATTTTGTTTTCTACAAACATACACACAGATTTTGGCAGAGCATTGCGGCAGAGCATAATATTTTAAAGCAGGATATTTAACAAAATAGATTTTAAGTGTTATTACTTGTTTATTTACTTTAGCTCAGTGGTTAGAGACTAAGCTTCACGAACAACTGGTAATGTGTTCGAATCTCGGTGGGGATCAGTTAAAAATAAATAAATTTTTAAAAATAGAATATTGTAAATAAAAAAAAATAAAATAATAAAGTAAATAAAAATTAAATAATAAAATAAAAAAAAAATAGAATTGAACAATAAAATTTTTTTCCATAGCCTATGAACTTTTTCATAGGTATCTGGTTTCTATGAATTTGTTTCATAGATTCTATGAAGGGCATCATTGGCTCACTTCTAATGATTTTTTTCATAGAATCAATGTACGTTTTCATAGCCGTAATGAACAAAATTCTTTCAGTGTAGAGGGTACACAGAAAAAAATACGGATGAAACAAATTTGAGTAATCGCTTGTTTAAATTTAAAAACAAAAATTGAGTAATTTTTTAATTGACGTAATTAAAAATTTACTTAAAAATTTTAAAAACATTTTGAGTAAATATTTTAATACAAATTTAATAGTTTTCTTAATTTTTTTTTTAACTCTCATATTTTTTAAATTCTCGTTTAGTTTTAAGTTTTTTGTGTATGTATATGAAAGTTTGTAATCGTCTTTATAAAATTTTCCTATGTTTTTGAGACATAAATATGTTTGGTTAAGTTTGAAAAAACAAGTTTTTTGTTTCTTTTTTTGTAGAAAAATTTAAAACTTTTTTAAACTTTTTAAAAAAATAAATAGATAAATTTTGAGTAATTTTTTAATTGTGTCAATTAAAAATTTACTCAAATTTTTTTTTTAAACATTTAATAAATTTTTATTAAAAATGTACTCAATACTATTAAATCGATTACTGGTGCAAAATTGAGTAATTTTTTACTCAATAGTATTAAAAATTTACTCAAATATTTTTTTTATTTTTTTCTGTGTAAGTATCTAAAATTAAATTAATTTAGCTTAAAGTTGGAACTCTATTTAAAAAATTATATAAAAAATAAAATGTTTTTAGTAAAAAAAAAACTTTACAATTTTATTTTTAGGTTAAATATATTGGAAATAAATGCACCTGCAAATAGTTTCGATAAGTCTAGACGACAAAAGAATGCCTTTGAATTCTCTGTAAGATTTTCTCGAAACTTTTTATATCCCTTAAAAGGAATGGTAAGTCCTCATCATCTATTTATAGTTAAACATTATTCAAATGATGTAAAATTTTCTTTCAAGAGAGAGGATTTGTTACTTACCTCCGATGAGCTTTTCAACAGCCTGACTTCTAATGAGGCGTGTAAGCGTGTTTGCTATGTGTATGGCCTCCTGCTACAATCTTTGAATACCTATCAAAAACAATTACGTTTCTTTCTGTTGGATCAAGTACCCCAAAAACTTACTACTCTAATAGAAATGATCTATTCAATTACCGCGATCTGTTTAGAAAAGAATATATTTTCAAAACAAGATGTCATCGTAGATTGTTTACAGGAAAGATGTTCGACATTTTTAGGCTTTCTAAAAGATTTACAAAATGGCGGCTTGCAATCAGCTAGACAAAGCTATCGTAAATTAAACCATGATCAGGCGCATTCCAAATATGAATTAAACATGGTAATGAATAACCTCAATATGTATGAAGCAAAATTGGTGCCTAAGGTTGTTGGTACAGATAGATCAGCTAAAACAAAAAAGAAAAAGGTAAGATTGTTGTTCCATGCAGAGAAGTTATATGATTGTGACAACCATAATTTAAAAGCGTCATATTATGATTGTATTATAACATGTTTATACCAATCATAATTTTTTTGTGGCAATCATAGTATGGTTCTAAAATATAATTTTACAATTATTTATGATCATAACATGATGGCTGCAAACAAACTATGATAAAATGTTAAATCATAATATGGCGCTCTTTAATTATGGTTGCCACAATCATATCTCTTCTCTGACAATACGTGTGTGATTCTCTTTTGATAACATTTTCATTAATTTTAGACTAAAAGACCTATAAACCAGGTAATCGTAGATGAAAGCCCTGATACTCTGTTAGAAAAACCACAAGAGGATGCTATTACCACTCAGATACAAGATACGCTAGATAATAAAAGTTCTACATGTTTGATAGATTCTCAAGTTAATATGGCTTCTGGAGATAGTATAACTATGGATAAGAATAATATTGAGGCTTTACAAAACCTTAGCAAAGAACAAGTAGGACAAGTTTTAAAACCAATACTCGATTCATTAGGTTGCGCTTTGGGTAATCAGGTATGTACAAATATCTATTTTTTTTTAATTCTCCGTAGTGTTATCTTATTTGTATAAGCAACTGTAAAAATGATTTATTTTGAAGTTCAAAATTTGAACAATATAAATGTTGCAGAATAAAAAAAATCTTTTAAAGTCGAATTAAGAGTCCCCGCACAACAATGTCGGTTACGTTTTTTTCATACAAATTTGGCAAGAAAAAACGCTCGACCGAAAACCGCTTGAATAAAATCAATTTTATTTTTGTGTCGGTTTCTCTCTCTCTTTTAATTTTTGATATTAAAATGTTGCCACATTTTCATAAATATTTCGATTATTTTCGATAAAGTAAACAAAAAAATGTGATCTCTAAAAAAAAAAAATTATGTAAAATTAAAAAAAACACAAAAAACTAATCAATATAAAAAAAATCATATTGATATTAAAAATTACAATAAAATTAAATAAAAGTGTGACGAAAAAGTGAAAAAATAGTGTAAATATCAACGTATCACGGAATTTCCCGCTACCGCCTTTGTTTTGCGCCTATACTCTCCCATGACTGAAACCGTCAACCGCTCCGACATTGTTGTGCGGGGACTCTTAAATGTTATTCTGAAATTCAGTATATCAGTTCTTAGAAAGTTAATTTTTTATTTAATTTTTGAAAAAATTCAAAGTGTTAGTTATTGGATTAAAATTCGAATGTTTGTAACAGTAAGGGCTGGTAACTTATCAAAAGCTAATCAATGATTAATACTAATCATTGATTATTTTCATATAAATTTGACTTTTGCAAACACTGATTAGCCTTAATCATTGATTATATTGTGATAAGTTACCAGCCCTTACTTGTTTAAAAAAAAATTAAAGCTGAACCTCCCCAGCCAGCATTTTTTGAAAATTTGAATCAAATTCGAGTCTTTTTTGATACCTCTGCGCGATTAAAAACGATCGAATATGCGCTCTTCTTCGAGTCGAAAATGACTCATTTGGCGGGAGAAAATGGTACCCTAGCCGCGACTCTTCTTGATGAGTCATTTATGACTCGTTTTTCTGGTCAGTTTCGAGTCATTTTCGAGTCGTTTATGAGTCTCATTCGAGTCATTTTCGAGTCGTATTTGTGATCGCTTGCGAGTCTTTTTCGAGTCATATTTTTAATCGTATGCGACTATTTTTTGAGTAATTTCTACTCTTTTTTTACTAAAAAATAATTTTTATAAAATTCATTAGTATATTTTTATTCAAATTTAATAAAATATTAAAATATGTTACAAACAAATAAATCAAAAAAAAAACAGAAAATGCTTTTGAAGCACAGCTTTTATATATTTTTGTCTGTTCGTTAAAATTACAGGTGGCAAATATCTGAAACGAAAAATATTTATTTATTTTATTTTTTTAATTATAAATTATTTATTAAAATATTTACTTACTTTTAATTATTTTTAAAAGGAATCAATTTTCGGCGATTGGCTTTGTGCTGGTCCTAGCTTTATAAAGAATCCAACTCTTCCGGAAATACTTAATGATTTATAAATTTTATTTTTTATTTTTAAAGTTAACTCACTTTTTACTAAAAGTCAAACTTAACACGACGAAATTACTGACATTAATGAACAGAAATTTACAATGTTTAAAACTTGCTTGAAAAAGTAAAAAAAATGTCCCGTTATAAAAAAACAGTTCTTTATCGTCTAGATGAGTCAAATATTATTCAAAATAACTTATAAAACAGTCACATTTTAAACGCCATCATGATCTGTTTGCGATTGCTGTACATTTTGTTATTGTATTTTCAATAAATCACTTTTAAAACGTAAGCGCGAATCATTTTGGAGCCTTTTTTCAAGCGCTTAAATGATTAATAAGTTTTTAATCATCAAAAGTACTCGAAAAAGACTCGGATAGGTGATTTTTGAAAAAAACAATCTTCCAAATGCTAGCTGGGTCAAACTGTATACTTAAAATTATATATCTGTTTTATCACCACAACAATATACTGAAAATACATGGAGTTTAAGCCACATGAGGAATCTCCTGAAAATCTCCTTTGAAAATCTTTGAACAAACAGCAGAAAAATCGGATCATTTAGCTGCAAAATCTGCTAATTTCAGATGATTATTCGTCTTATTTTGGCATATTTTTCTACTGAGTTTTAATGAAAACTCAGCTGATTTCATTAGACACGATTTGGTACAGAATTTTTGTACAGAGAAAAGTTCTTAGAATCGGATTGATTTTCTTCAGAAAAAACGTTTCAGAATCTGGGCATTTTTCTATAGGAAATATATCTACGAATATTAAAATTTTTCTATGGAAAATCTTTTTAGAATCTAAAAATTTTTCTATAAAAAAAATTTACCAGAATCTGACAATTTGGTCTCTTTTCTGTTTTCCACAACTTTTCAATTCACATGAATTTTTCCGAATGATATTAAATAACGAAAAAAGTACATTCGTTTTACTTTCACCAAAAAATGTTTATGTAAAAAAAACGAATAAAAATTAGTGTCCGACCGAACAGTTCGGCCAAAAAACGGTATTGGCCAAAAATTAATATTTGCAAGCATTTTTAACAGCTTTTTCTGATGACCGTTTGTTTGTTTGTTTAGGCGATAGAAGACTATTCTGACTTTCAAATTTAATGGAGAGGAGGAAGTTAAGCACCAATTTAGATGTTCGGTAACCGAACGTTCGGCCAAATTGAAAAAAGTTCGGTTACCGAACTTCGAAATTGTGGCCTAGTACGAAACTCGTTCTTAAATTTTACACTCATTTTACCTCATATAAAAAAAGTTGTTAAAAGTACTTCCAAATACCAAATTTTTGATTAAATGACGTTTTTGGCCGAACTGTTCGGTCGGACACTAATAAAAATATTCGGAAGTGAAATCTAGAACACCAAAAAAATTCGGAAATTTTCATTTACACATTTTTTTGTGAATTACTTTTTTGGAACAGCTGCCTTTTTCTGTTTAAAAGTCTTATAGACTATAAAAATTTTTGTACCGGTAAAATTGTATTTAAATCTGACAATGAGGTTTGTATAAAATATCTCCCAGAATCAGAAATTTTTTTATTTGAAAGAATTCTTTTAAAATCTGAGATTTTTTATATAGGAAATATGAGGCCATAGAGAAACATAGAGGCGAAGGTGAAAGAAAAAATAATATCACTATCTTTTTCTAATTTCTCACACGTACGTTGTCGATGTGAATTCACCACACAATACATGTTTACAAGTCGTACTTTGACAACAAATACATGTATACAAGTTGTACTTTGACAACTCAATTTTTGACGCCTTCGCCTCTATGTTTCTCTATGTATGAGGCATTCCACACCAAATGTCCAGCGAAAAAAAAACATGTGTAGCGTAAATTTCGAAATAGGTTGCATGGATAGCCCTATATTGAACTAAGAAAATTGTGTTTGGTTTTCAATTTTTCAAAAACTGGGCTTAAACAGGTTTTACATTGTCACACTTTGTATAATGTATTTTGTATAATTAACTTTTTTTTTAAATGTATAACGTAAAAGAAAATTTTTTTTAAATTTTTCAAAACATAATACGTTGCTTTCGACTTTTTATTTTGTTGTGTTTATTTATAATTAACCCCCAGTTTCTGTAATACGAACTCCATTCGTCTGCGACGAATTTGCATGTATTTTGTTTTTGTTACAATAACAAAATACACACAAATTCGTCACGAACGAATGGCGTTCGTATTACAGAAACTGGGGGTAAAATCGAAATAAATTGAGAAAAGAAAATTTATGTTTTTGTGTGTTTTGCAAAAATTTTAAATAAAAATGACAACGGATAATACTTTGTAATTATACAATTTTAAATGTATTTTGGTTTGAATAATACATTTCAACATACAAATTATAACAATGTAAAACCCACTTTAGAAGGTGTGGTCAAATATTGGAAAAATGATCAAATTTGTTTCGAGTTTCCTTGTTTAAATATTTATCAAATTAAAACGGAATGCACCACAATCTCAAAAATTTACATTCTGGTATAGTTTTGAATGGGCTATCGAATAATTTTTTTTTTTTTTGCAAAATTTTTAAAACCCGTTCTGAAATTTTCCATTTTTTAAAATAGTCAATTTATCAAAAATACGGCCACTTTTGTTTTTTTTTTTCATTTTTTTTTAGTTTAGATGTTTGTCTATCCACAAAAAAAAAATCATATATGTGTTTTTCGTTTTTTTCGAGAAAATCGCTTTTGAATATTAAATTTTATAACAATTTTGTAATTTGCTTGTATTTTCTTGTTTCAACGTAGCGAATGAGCATTAAATATTTGCATAAATATTACTCATACGCTGTGTTGAAACAAGAAAATACAAGCAAATTACTAAATTGTTATGAAATTCAAAATTCAAATGAGATTTTCTCGAAAAACACATGTCTGAATTTTTTTGTGTGGATAGGAAAAACATCTAAACATAAAAAAAAAATAAAAAAAAAAACAAAAGTGGCCGGATTTTTAATAAATTGACTTTTAAAAAAAAATGGAAAATTTCAGAACGGGTTCTGAAAATTTTCCAAAACAAACATTTTTAATCGATAGCCCATACAAAACTATAAAATAATGTAAATTTTTGAGAATGTGGTGCATTCCGTTTTAATTTGATAAATATTTAAATAAGGCAACTCGACACAAATTTTACCATTTCACCAATATTTGAACACGCCTCCTAAGCCCAGTTTTTGAAAAATTAAGAAACCAAAAACGCAATTTTCTTAGTTAGATATAGGGCAATTCGTACAACCTATTCAGAAATTCACGGGACATATGTTTTTCTGTAGCGGAACATTTGGTGTGGAATGCCTCATACGTATGTCAGAATCTGTAAATTTGTTTATAAAAATATTATCTCAGATTTTAAAAATTGAATTAAGTTTAAAATTGTGAATAGTTGACCTTTAGTTTCGTAGTTTGTTGATTTAGTTCGGCATTAGGTCATGAGTTAAAAAATTAATTAAATAAAAAATATAAAAAAAAACAAACAAATTGAATTAATAAAAATATTTAAAATTAGTTATTTATACCAGCTTTTCATTGTGCAATAAAAAAGAGTTTATTCTAGTTCGAGGCCACATATTTTCCTTGTTATGAATTAACATAGCAAGGTCTTATGTTAACTCTATTTTATCTCTGCCAACAAATACTTATCAAGTTTCTGCTTTAAAACTTTTTATCATTTTCAGGATTGTATTGAGGTCACCATGAAAGGTGACCCCAAGACAAAGGTTCTTAATAAAATACGGTTTTTGTATGTGGGTTGATTCATGAGTTATATGCATTTCAGTGTACATTCCTGTATTTTTGCATATATGGTGTCTATAGGGAAATATTTCCAAGGCTATTATATGAGGGTTAAATTGGGTAAACATATCTACTTGGAGGTTCTTAAGTGTCCTAAAATAATGGTCTTTAAAACATTATTGCACTCAAAATATTTTGTAAGTAAATTCAACTGAAAAAACATTTAAAACAATCGTTTTTCCTTTTAAAAAACGGACTATTTATATTTCACTTATTTTTAAACGTTAATAAATGACTAGACATTCCGTAAAAACAAATGATATTTCAGTTATTTTAACTGCCCGAGTAAAAAAGTTCCTATATAGTTGTATATCTATATATATAATTTCCCTATTTGTGTGTTCCTCTTTTTTTGTCTATCCAGAGCTTTTTGAAGCCCACTGATAAGCTACAAAGCTGAAAATTGGCATGCTTATAGTAAAACACCTGGGGCAGATCCTAACGTAGCCGGATTTTTGATTTTTTGCCTGTGGGCGGAGAAATAAGCGGGAAAGTGGGCTTGGCAAAATGCATTTTTTTTACGTTTTTGCTTAATTTAAAGCCCACAAATGACTTAGGAATCTGAAAATTTCCTAGAATATAGTCCTAACGATGCCGCATATCCCCAAGTATTCGGATTTTAAATTTTCGTAATGTGGGTGGAGAATTGAGGGGAAAAGTGGAGTGGCAAAATTTAGATTTTTTTTAACATTTTTACTTCTTTTGAAGCGCCCAAATGACTTAGGAAGCTGAAAATTTCCTAGAATATTGTCCTAACGATGGCGCATATCCCCAAGTAGTCGGATTCAAAATTTTCGCAATGTGGACGGAGAATTGAGGGAAAAGTGGCGTGGCAAAATTGGGATTTTTTAAAATTTTTACTTCTTTTGAAGCCCCCAAATGACTTAGGAAGCGGAAAATTGCATAGCATTTAGTTCTAACAATGAAGCATATCCTGAAGTAATCGGATTTAAATTTTTTAAACTGTGGAAGGAGAATTAAGAGAGAAATGGGGCGTGGCAAAGTTGTGTTTTTTAATATTTAATTTGAAGACCCCCAATGATCTATGAAGATGAAAATTGAAATTTTTGCTTATTTTAAAGTCCTCTAATGACTTAGGAAGCTGAAAATTTTCTAGCGTATGTCCTATCGATGAAGAATATCAAATTTTAAATTTTTGGACTGTCAAATTTTAAATTTTTGGACTGTGTGCGGAGAATTGAAAGGAAAATGGGGAGTGACAAAATTGAGATTTTTAATATTTTAACTTCTTTTGAAGCCCCTAAAGGAAGCGGAAAATGCACAGAATTGGCATATATATAGAAGGTTTCATGTGGAAGATCAACACGAGCCTGGATTTTTGATATCCAGTGTATGGGTGGAGAATAAGAAAGGCAAAGGGCGTGGTAAATTTATTTCCATCTATTTTCTGAATACATATTTTATTTTTTTGTGTTTCTCTTATTTTTGGTGTATCCAGCGCCTTTTGAATCTCATTGATGTACTTAAAAGCTTAAAATTGGCATGTATATAATAAAACACCAGGGACAGATTCTTACGAAGTCGGATATTTTGCCTGTGGGTGGCGAATTACGAGAAAAAGGGGACTTGGCAAAATAATTTTTTTTTACATTTTAGAATATTTTTAAGCTCCGCCCCAATGAATACGGAAGCTGAAAATCCCTAACATGTAGTCCTAACTATGAAGTATATTCTAAAGTAGTCCGATTTAACATTTTTGGAATGTAGATGGAGAGTTGAGAGGAAAAAGGGGCAAGGCAATATTGTGTTTTATTTTTTTTATTTGACTAAATTTAAAGCCCTAATGACCTACGCAGCCGAAAATTGCAAGCATATTGTCCTGACACTGGAGCATATCCTTACGTAGTCAGACTTAACATTTTATGGACTGTGGACGGAGAATTGAGAGGGAAAAGGGGCGTGGATAAGAGTATTGTACTAACGATGGAGCTTAACATAAAGCAGATTTAAAAATTTTGGAATACACAGAAAAAAAACAGTTTAATTGTGCCAGCCGAAATAAAAGCCAACTGCATGGTTTAATTACAACAACTGAAATTTTCGGTTGCTATTACCGAAATTTAGAAGTTAAATTTTCAAAACAAATTTTGGTTATGGCAACCGAAAATTTCGGTTGTTGTTATTAAACTATGCAGTTGGCTCTAAATTCGGCTGGCTCAACTAAACTGTTTTCTCTGTGTAGGGACGGAGAATTAAGAGAAGAAATGGGCGTGGAAAAATTATGTTTTTACATCTTACCTAATTTTGAAGACACCTTATGACCTTGAAAGATGAAAATGAGAATACATATGGTACGGACTATGGCAAGGATCAACTCTGACCTGGATATCCAGTGAAAGGGCGGAAATACAAAGAATCCGTTGTGAATTTTGTTCAGTTTGTATATATAATCTGTAACGTAGCCGGATTTTCGGCCTTAAAGTCAGGGGGAGTGGCGGAAGACGGCGAAATTTAGTTTTTAAATATTTAAACTATTTCTGAAACCCCTAATGACTAAGGAAGCTGAAAATTGTAAAGCATAAAGTATTGACAATGGATCATATCCTTATGAAGTCAGATTTAATATTTAAACTGTGTACGGAGAATTATAAGAAAAAATTTAAGTGGAAAAATGTTTGTATTTTTTAACATTTTAACTAATTTTAAAACCCTTCATGATAAAAAGAAAGATAAAAATTGCCGTGTATATAGGAGTGACCATGGGACAGATCCACACGATGGATTTTTGATAACCGGTTTATGGACGGAGAGACGAAATGGGCGTGCTAAATTTAGTTTTAAAATTTTATCAATAAAACCTTTTATACTCATTAAATTTTTTTCCAGTTTGGGAAATATATTGATGTAACTCAATGTAGCAATATTAAATATTTGAAGCACAAACATAATTTTTTATAAAGTTTGGTAAAATATTAGAACTATTGAGAAAAGTGTTATAAGGGTTCAAGTTGAAAAAATGCAGAAGAAAAATTGAATTTCTAAAAATTATAGACATTTCTGGTATTTCCTATACCGGTTTCAAACACCCCAGTTAGTGTCATCTTCAGTAGGATTTTAAATGTCGGTTTGTCTTGTTAATGAAAACTGTTTTTTATATATGTGAATATTTATAGTTTCTACAGAATAAATTTTGACAGTTTCCAACACTACAATTCTATTTCTAGTGATTTGGTGTTCCGCCTGGCAGGGACAGGCTATTCGACTAGTAATTTTATAAACATCATATATGATTAAATAGAATCTTATAGAATTTGATGCGAAAAATGAGTCGATAAAATTATATAAAATTTGATCAATGTTTCATATATTTTGATAAATTTTTTATATAATTTTATGCGAAATTTGGACCCCTATTTTTATATAATAATAGCAAAATTATATAATTAGATATAATTATATAAAAAAAATATAAAATTGTATAAAACTGTATAAAACTATATAAAGTTACATAAAATTATATATAATTATATATAACTAGAATAAAACTCTAATCGAATATATATAATTAAAACAAAATTTTACGATTTATATAAAACTTGATATAATGTTATATAACTTTATAAAATTATATATTGTTTTATATAATTTAATATAGTTGTATATAATTATATCTGATTATATAAATTTGCTTTTGTTATATAAAAATAGGGGTCCAAATTTCGCATAAAATTATATAAAAAATTTTTCAAAACACAAGTAACATTGATAAAATTTTATATAGTTTTATCGACTCATTTTTCGCATCAAATTCTATATAATTCTATTTAATCATATATGATGTTTATAAAATTATATACAACTATATAGGAACTTTTTTACTCGGGTGTTTACAATTTTTTATTTTGTAGAGTAAAAATATTTTTTTTTTTGAATAACAAACTACAAAAACCGTACTTCTGTAAAATTATACGGTAAAATCAGTCAAAAATAATTTAACTGATAAAAATATTTTTCCGTAAATTTTTGTAGTTTATTGTTTTAACAACTGTATAAATCTTTCAATAATTTAGTTTTTTTGAAAAACAAACGATAAAACGTTTAAAACAACTTTACCTAAAAACTTTTTTAATATCCGTAAATAGTTACTGTAAAACTTTTCTAGGTGTGGTACTTTTTTATAACTATTAAAACTAGTGCCTACGGTCAGTACCTTAGTACTGGGAATACCGGTATTCCCGGTTCTCGGTATTCCCGGGAAATGGTACCGGTTTCCCGGTTCCTGAATTATTCCCGGTATTCCCGGGAATACCGGTATTCCCGTTTCCGGTTCTGACGGTATTCCCGGGAATTCCGGTATGTATATTTTAAAAAATTTTGTACAATTACAATTTTTTCTTCGCTTTTACCAAAAAAAAAATACAAGACATATGAAAAACACCATTTCCATTTTTATATTCTGAATTTAAGAAAAAAATAGTTGCATGATTTTTAAATAATTTTACAAACACAGCTAAATATTTAATCATGATTAAATAGTGTAATTTAAATATGTTTTGGTATATTATTTTTTTGTATTTTGAGAACCGGTACCAGTATCAGAACCGGGAATACCAGTATTTCCGGGAATATATCTAGAACCGGGAAACCAGTACCAGATCCGGGAATACCGGTATTCCCTGGATGATATTTTTGATTTTTTTTAAATCCCTGTAACTTATTTGTTTATGCATGAAAATGACAACTTTAAAAGAAAGAGCTTAACGAAATTTAATCGTCTTTATTTGTGTGGGAAAAGGTGGTGGGCTTAAGGGGGGTAGAAACTGAGATACCGAAAGTCACAACAAAAATTTGACGTCGGAGTCAAAAATGAAGCTGTGGTCGAACCATGAACAACGATATACATAATGTTAAGATCGTGACAAAAATTTTTGAATCGTCTTCAACTAATCTTTTATTCTAGGGGGGTGACTGGCAACATTTCTTTTTTGCCGATCCACCCTGGTGCAAGGCATCCACTAGTTCACTATAATTATACAAAAGAATAAAAATTTGAGTTTGATGATTTTTTTTTTTAATCTGTTTTATTATATTGCATATAATAAATTGGATATTTTTTTAACAAATAAATTTGATTATATAAATTAATAATTACAATTATTAAGATAAACATGAAATAGTTTAAAAGAAATTTTAAATTTGTTCGTTAAAAGAAACAAATATTTTAAAAATTTTTAATTTTTTTTTTAGTTTACCAAAAATAATTGTTTAATATTTAAAATATTTGATCTTGATTATGGCCAAAACAAAGATGTTAATTAAGGTTTTTTTTTGTTTTTTTGGAATGTTAAAAGAAAAAGTATTTAATAAAGATAACAAAGTTTTATAATTTTATCTGGTTTGTTGATTTGATTCTGTTTTCGTATAAATATAATGAGCATTAGAAAAGGTGTTAAGGAAATACAATTGATTTTTGGTTAATTTTTAAATAAACTATAGTTTTTTAAACAACAAAAAATTCTGTTTATTTTTTTTTAATTAAAAATAAAATTTATATAAAAAAAAGTAATTAGATCTGAAAACAATTTTTTTTTTAATTTAATTGAAAATATTAAAAAAGTATTGAATTGGGTGCGTGGGGGATTTATTTATAAGGATTTTATTATTATTTTTTTTATATATTTTTCGATTGTTTAACGTGTTAATAAAAACACTGTGCACATAATACATCGTGGGTGAATCCCTAAATATTTGCTTTCATTTAATATATAAAAGGAGGTTTTTGTTGATATCACTGAGGTGTTATGAGGAGGGG